>CM055832.1:31970598-32013467 GCA_029582265.1 Zoroaster sp. YZ-2022 | reverse complement strand
ATGGCGGATCTCGAACCATGGGACATTACGATTAACTGTCTGAAGCTTTCACCACTAGAGCACTGAGCTTCCATAACGTGCAATAGTAAATTCAGTCGATTATTGTGCCATGTCTGTAAGTCAGTAAGTTTAATAAAACTAGCTTTTCGAAAGGTATTACTTGCCACGGATGAGAGCCGTGAACGGATAAAAAAAGTATAAAGAAAAGCAATAAAATTAATGTAGTCATGTTCATGACGGATCTCGAACTCATCACATTTTAATTAGCAGTCAGACGTATTAACCACTGGACCTCACAGGTTCCTTACTAAATGATTATTGTGCCAAGTTACAACTGTGAACATCAGTGAGTCATAGTACTTTTACGTTTCCATTGTTTTAGCCAATTATAAAGGAACGGATGGACTTTTTATGAATTTTAGGTGCATCTACCTATCATAATAAATTTTTGTACCAATATAGGGCTGTTTCATTGTCATTGTTTTTGTCCATAATAACGGAACCAACGAAGTTTGTATGGATTTTATGATTTTAGATATATCTACATGTCGGGACAAATATTGTGCAAAAGTACAAGTCTCTAAATCATTTTGTTCAGGTGTTATAGGACTTTTTACAAATTTTTCCATTGTTTTAGCCCATGATAACGGAACCGGTCACGCTTCAATGATTTTTTTATGACTTAAGATATATCATCATATCAAGACTAATGTTTTGCTCCATAGTTCAAATCTGTAAATCCATTCGTTTGGGAGTTATTGGGCTTTGAATTTTGCCATTGTTTTAGCCCATTCAACCGGAACCGATGAATTTTATTTCAATTTAAGGTACATATACATATCATAATTAATGTTTTTACCAAGTTATAAGCCTGAACATAATTTCGTTAGGGAGTTATAGGGCTTTATAATTTTCATTGTTTTAGGCCATAATAGCAGAACTAACTAGATATAAGTTTTTGTCACAACAAAAACAAGGTGTTCGGTTGAAGTTAAAATGGTTACGTCATCAATTCGAAGTGTTGGAGAAGTCAAATGTTAACGTCTGTTGAAGTTCTCGCGAGAAGTTTATTTGAATACAATACAATACTGAATTTAGAAATTATTTTAATATTAAACTTTGACTTCCGGTTTGGACAGGAAGTAAGGTCAAATTGGGGTCACCTTTGTGTAAATACTTTTGACAATAACAATTAACAATCTGTACAATGGTACAAAAATTTCAATTTACCTCCTGTGGTTGTTGAGATATGATTTTTTTAAATATTAAACTTTCACTTCCGGTTTGGACAGGAAGTAAGGTCAAATTGGGGTATAAATATTTTTTGAAGAAGAAGAAGAAGAAGAAGAAGAAGAAGAAGAAGAAGAAGAAGAAGAAGAAGAAGAAGAAAATAAAATAAAAAAATAAAAAAACCGAACAAAAACAATCGGTGTTTCGAGTGCATACCCGAACACCTAATTATGTTTGTATGGATTTTATGATTTTAGATATATTTACACATTGGGACAAATGTTAGTGCAAAATTACAAGTCTCTACGCCATTCCATTTGGATGTTATTGTGGTTTTTACATTTCCATTGTTTTAGCCCATTAAACCGGAACGGATGGAATTTATTTTATGGATTTTGGGTACATCTACATATCTAATAAATGATTGTAGCAAATTACAAGTATGCACATCATTTCGTTAGGGAATTAATAGGGAATTATTTAAATGTCATTGTTTTAGCCCATAATAGCGAAACTGATTAAGTTTGTATGGATTTTATGATTTTATATATTTCTACATATCGGGACAAATGTTTGTGCAAAATTGCAAGTCTCCACGCTCTTCCATTTGGATGTTATTATGGTTTTTACATTTCCATTGTTTTAGCCCATTGAACTGAAACGGATGGATTTGTTATGAATTTTGGGTACATATGCTTATCTAATAAATGTTTGTAGCAAGTTACAAGTCTGCACATCATTTCGTTAGTGAGTTATAGAGCTTTTGAATTTTCATTGTTTTTGCCCATAAGAGCGAACTGATTAAGTTTGTATGGATTTTATGATTTTTACATATATTTACATATCGAGACAAATGTTTGTGCAAAATTACAAGTCTCTACGTCATTCCATTTGGATGTTATTGTTGTTTTTACATTTCCATTGTTTTAGACCATTACACCTGAACGGATTGATTTTTTTATGAATTTTGGGTACATCTACATATCATAAAAATGTTTGTACCAAGTTACAAGTCTGAACATAATTTCGTTAGAGAGTTATAGGTTTGTTTAATTTGTCCATTGTTTTAGCCCATTATAGCGGAACCGGTGACGTTTCAATGATTTATCCATTCGTTTGGGAATTATTGGGCTTTGAAGTTTCCATTGTTTTAGCTCATAAAAGCAGAACTTATTAAGTTTGCACGGATTATATGATTTTAGATATATCTACATATCGGGACAAATATTTGTACAAAATCACAAGTCTCTAATGCCATTCCATTTGGGAGTTATGGTGGTTTTTACATTTCCATTGTTTTAGCCCATTAAACCGGAACGGGTAGGATCAGTTTTATTATTTTTTTAAAGTTTAGGTAATCTACATATCATAATAAAATCTTTGTACATTGTTTCGTTCGGGAGTTATTGACTGTCAACTTTCCATTGTTTTAGCCCATAGAGCTGGAACTGATGATGTTTTTATGATTTTTAAGGTTTTAGATTCATCTACATATTAAGACTAATGTTTGTGCTAATTTTCAAGTTGATACATTAATCCGTTCAATGAGTAAATTCCCCTAGAACGTAAGGGAGGAAAAAATAATAATAATAAAAAACTCAAACACCTAATTATAAACTTTTTTATTCGACAATTGTTTTAATGTTTTTAATTGTACCCTGCGCTGGATTATTCACGTTTCCTGATGTTATTACACTACGGAAATAAAAGTGTTAAAATGTATTTAAATTCAATTGAACATAACAACAAAAGGGACATACGTCCTCGGTTGCTATCACAATGGAAAACAATATGGTCCTCAATTGTCAGGAAATTGAAAACAATAGGTGGTCGTCAGTCTACACTATAAACAACCATAAGTGTGTCTATGGTGTAAACCAAGGACTTATAACAAAAGGGCACATTGGGTCCTCAGTTGGCGGTTATTTGTTAGAAAATGTCCTCGGTTGAAAAACGTGTAAAAATCTAATGGGAGATGCCTCAAAAAGTTTGTCCAACAACACAGAGAACAAAAGAGGGGAACAACAGGAGGTCTTCGGTTTACACCTTAAACATGTGTGTGTATTTCTGGATGTAGCGTAAATAATGTCAATAAAACTATTAACAATCCGCTTTGTGACCTATATTATTATGTTTATGATGGCAATCAGATTATTTCTGGTATAGCACTATAGAGGGCAGCAAACTGACTACAGAGTATCAAACGAAGTTCTCGTTCTCGTTATCTGACCCCCATTTCAGGCTTACTGAGAAGTATCTTAATTCAAATATTGTGTCATCATACACTAAATACAAAATACTGTAATAAAACTGTTTTGACTAAAACAATAATAAAAAAGAAATAATACAAAATTAATGCTTCTTAAAACTTGTAAAAACTACTTGAAATTCTTAAATGTGCGTTATATGTATTATTCTTTTGCTTTCTAGTACCTCTGTCTTTGATAAATATCTTGCTAAGAAAATATTACTGTGTGCAATCCATCTTCCAAAAATTATCACGTTTAATCTTGAACCGACCCGTGGACGCCATTTTCACCTCAGTGATAAATTTTCTAACTGTTCTTGAGAAAAATGTAACCTTTCATTTGAACACCAACAGAGGGCAGTAATCCATTTAGTGCTTTCTAAAAATCATTATCACCTGCTGTGATTGAACTTTCCTGATATATTTCTTGAAATGAATGTATATTACTAAATAGAAATTTTGTTCCTTCCTATAAAAACAATAAAACAAAAGCTCAAATTATCTAATAATATTCGGAATCATCATGTCATTTCGCTAAACGAGTTGTTCAGTAGTGTTGGATATTTGGAGGAGTAAGGTTTTAGGCAGCACCATGTAACAATCTCTTAACAGATGTAGTAAGTGCTATTCTGAGAAGAACCGGTGGTAAGTTAACTCGACGTTTCGCTCAGTATAGGCTACTCCGATCGTCTTCAGGAGAATGCTGTATTCTTAAGAAATTGTTACATGACGCTAGCTCAAACCTTACCCACGTTGAATATAAACAACCGGTGGTTTGACAACTCAACGTTTTGATCAATATGCTCTGTTATCTACAATTAAAATTTTGCAAATACAATTAAACATATATTTGAACAAATTTGACATTCCTGAAAAAATGCATGTACATTTGCAAACCTAATCCAAGAACATTTAATTGTTCATTCAGTTGTTTGTTTTCTTCTTTTCTCTACAGGAAAACCTGATACAGACGCGCACTTCAAGGAAATAAGCTGCACGGGCTAGGTCTACAGCCAAACCATGTCAGACAACATGAATTGCATGTTTTCCCCCATTGCAATCGTTGGAATTGGTGAGTCTGATGGTATAATCTCTACTTAAATTCAATGGATAGTAGATCAAAAACTAGCATTCAATGAACAGGAACGAATTATTTTGAGTTCGATGGTGGAATAAAATGAAATAAAACATTCTGCTGTCTTATAACAAACCGAATAAGTACTGAAAGCTTTACACTGAGGCCTTATCAAAATTGAATTATTCAAAATAGTGAGGGTGACTCTGTTTAAAAGAGATGATTTCAAAATGAAAATCGAACAAAACACTCATTCTGATTCGTAAGCTAAGCACTAACAGCAAAACTTTGATGAATAATTTATTTGGTTTGATTTCACAGGGTGTCGCATGCCTGGCGGTGTCAAGAGTCCTGATGATTTCTGGAAAGTCATTCATGATGGTACAAACACCATCTCTGAGGTCCCATCAGACCGATGGTCACTGACAATTTCTACCATCTAACCAAATCAAAGCAAGGTAAGATGGTTACCCGGCGTTGCGGCTTCATCGATAGGCATAGATAAATTCGATAACACTTTCTTCAAAATCTCGCCACGAGAAGCAATGTCGATGGACCCGCAACAGCGACATATTCTTGAGGTAGTCAATGAAGCTTTCGAAGATGCCGGTATTGTTCCAGACACCGTCAGTGAGTCTACTGGGGTATACCTTGGTATTGGAATGATGGATTACGCACTCCAGTCAGTAGAGGAGACCTCTCTTATAGATGCCTACACAGTAACAGGCTCTGCACACAGCGTTGCGGCAAACAGGATATCCTATGCTTTTGATCTGAAGGGACCAAGCTACGCAGTAGACACCGCCTGCGCCTCATCAATGACTGCAATGCATCTTGCCTGTACTGGCCTGTGGAACAACAAATGCAAGCTTGCCATTCTAGGAGGATGTAACAACCTTCTCATGCCCAATGTCACTGTTGGCTTCAGCGCTCTTGGAGTTCTCTCCCCAGAAGGCCAATGCTGTCCCTTCTCCAGCTCGGCTAAAGGCTATGTACGCAGTGAAGGCTTCGGAGCTCTCGTCCTAAAGCCTCTACAACAAGCCATGGATGATGGTGACCACATCTACGCTGCGATAAGAGGAAGTGCCATTGCTGCTAACGGTTTCTCCAACAGCCTCACCATGCCGTCACTCCCTGCTCAGATGACGGTTATGAAGCAGGCATACGATCGATTTGATGTACCTTTATCAAGTGTTTATTGCATTGAGGCCCATGGTACTGGAACACCAGTTGGAGACCCCATCGAGGCTGAGGCTATTAGTAAGATCTTTGCACCACATCGTGACACACCACTGAAGATTGGGTCTGTTAAGGGTAACTTTGGCCACAACGAGTGTGCTGCAGGTGTCACAGCAGCCATTAAGGTGGCTTTGATGTTAGACAAAAGAATGCTTTGTCCGACCATCAACTTTGTTGAAGCAAACCCACATATCAACACAGATGAATGGCAGCTGAATGTCCAGACACGGGTTGAGCCTTTACCCGATGATCAGAAGACAATCATCGGTCTAAACAGCTTTGGTTTTGCTGGTGCTGTAGCTCACATGATATTCCAAGAGGCTCCTGCTCCAGAACCCCAAGATAGAAAAGTTGATTCATCATCTTTTCCCGCTCAGTGGAAATTTGGCAGTAGTGAGGAAGGCAACAATATATTGGTTCCTCTATGCAGCTGCAGAGAACTGGAAGGGTTTCACCTGTGAGAAGGATGCATTCAAAGTTGTGTCTTGGCTCTCAACTCGACGAAAGCATCATGAATGTCGACTTGCTATCATCACCAACTCCGGTGAGAAGTTTCAGAAACAGCTCACCCAGTTCATCAACACTGGAGGGGCGGAGGGTCTGTCATCTGGCAGTGCCTATGGCAAAAAGAGAAAGATCTGCAGGTCAAGGACAACAGTGGGGCAACATGGGTCGGCAACTTTACAAGACGGAGAAAGTGTTCCGTGAAACCGTACAGAAGTGTGACGAAATCTTCCAGAAGTTAAGCGGTTGGTCTTTACTCCATGACAAGCTGTTCTTCAATGGACTGAATGGCATAAACACAACTGGTGAAAAGATAGATGCAGAAAAGCTCATGAATGATATGGAAATTTCCCAGCCAGCTATTCTTTTCTTCCAAATCGGTTTGTTCCATCTTTGGCAGTTCTGGGGAATCAGTCCAGATGTTGTTGTTGGCCATAGTCTTGGAGAAGTTGCTGCTGCATATGTATGTGGTGGTTTAACCCTTGAAGAGTCAGTAAGAGTCATTTACCATCGAAGTACGCAACAAGGTAAAGTCAAGGGTGCCGGAAGCATGGCAGCATTGCGTCTTTCTCTGAAGGAGGCTCAGGAGATTTGCTCTAAATCTGACAAGCTTTATATAGCTGCCCTCAATGCCCCATCTGGCATTACAATCGCAGGAAACACCGAGTTAATTACTGACTTTGTCAAAACAACCCCACAGTAGCCAAACAACTGAGAGTTCAGTGTGCCTTTCACACACCTGAGATGGACCCCATGGAGAAGTCTTTCCGTGCTGCCATGGAAGGAGCTGTCGAAACAGAGGCAGGATGTCATGTACCTCACCTTTTACTCTACTGTGACGGGAGAGCTATACCAAGGTGACTTTGGCACAGATTACTGGTGGGATAACATAAGAAATACCGTACAGTTCCAGCCTGCAGTGGAGGCACTTCTGGCAGATACAGGGATGACCTTTTCCTTGAATGTGGATCCTCAGCCACACTCATCTCATCTGTCAATCAAATAGCAAAGCAAGGACATACTAAAGTAAACATAACTTCTATCGCCTCGGGTCAGCGTGGGCAAGATGATCGCTACATGGTTTTGAAGGCATTAAGCAACCTCTACACAGCTGGGGTTGAAATAAATTGGAAGAATGTTACTGGGGACTGTGCAGAATGGGTGTCACTACCCACGTACCCCTGGCAGCACCAGTCATTCTGGGTGGAAGCAGAGCCCATGCGGATGAAACGTCTCGGACTTGATGATCGCACCTTCAAGGGGCAAAATGGGAATATGTCACTCCTGATTTTCCCTTTCCTTGCAGACCATGTTGTGCAAGACCGACTGGTGTTTCCTGGAGCGGGTTATGTAGAATACGTCATTGAGTCTTCTGTCTCCGAGAATGAGTTGCCGTGTTTGTCACATGTTTCATTCTGCAAACTACTGATGTGGCCTGAACAGAACGTTGCTGGAGGTAGTAAGTTTGGTAATCTTAAGCTCAGTTGCAACAAGGAAGGTTCCAAGATCCAAATCATGTCAGAGGGTGCGCTGTACAGTGAAGCAGAGATCACCAATGCTACTGTAATAAATGACCACATACCACTACAAGGTATCCTGTCCCGCTGCTCGTCTCGAACCTCTGGTTATCGATAACATAGCTGTTGGAGACGGTGAAGTACTTGGCTACCTTCATCCTGCACCTGTGAACAAACAGCGCCTGCAAATCACACATCTTGATGGATGTTTCCAGTTATTGATCTCAGCCATCGGAGACACAACCACACTGTATCTACCCGTAGCCATTAAATCTCTAAAGATGCACGTTCCATCACTCCCAGCATCAGAGATCCTTGTTGCTTATGTGAAGGTAACTGAGTGCGACTCTATGACACTCACGGGAGATATTATTTTGGCCACAGACAACGGCAAGGTACTGCTGGAAGTGGTGGGTTGTGAATGCCAGAATGTGGTAGGGACTTCCTCAGATGTACCATTGACATCTTGCCTCTACACCACTAAGAACCAGCTCCACAAGGCTGATCTTCCTCCTACGTCTGCTGCTGATGACATCTTTAATCCATACTGCCTCAAAGAGTTATACCCAGAAGAGATGGATCCCATTGCAAAGGCAGTTGGGGTAGTTCCTCTTTTGCAGTCAGTCAGTGTTTCTTACATTCGACATGCTTTCAGTGAAGTTCCGGAGGATGAACGTCATAAGTGCAACAAGCGCTACCTGAAGCGACTTGATAAGATTGCTGCCGATGATACAGTGTCCAACATCCCACATGAAGAAATCCCCAAAGTTATCGGTGAAATCATGGAACGCATCCCAGAACTAAAACAAGAACTGAATATGATGACAAGTCTGGGAAATAATCTCTCCACAACCCTTCGTGATCCTTCAACTGCAGTGTCTATGCTATTTGCGGCTGAAAACATTGCACATTACTTCATTGACTCTCTGACAACGAGGCTTTTACTACAAGGCAGGAGCCAAGATTATCGAAAATGCCGTTAAGAAAGCAGCAAAACAAAAAGGGCATCATAAGAGTTGTTGAGGTTGGAGGACGAATGGGTGGTCTGGCAAGAAGCTATGTCCTAGAGCCACTGAAGCAGCTTGGTATGGATAAGCGGTTGAGTACATTTTTACCGACTTGAGTGCGTCTTTCTTCACTCACGCACAAGGACGCCTCCATGATTATCCATTTGTAAAATATCAGCAGCTAGACATCGAGACTGATATTGAACCACAGGGATTCGTGCCTGGTTCTGTAGATATTGTGATCTGCATGGACACCCTTCATTCAGTTGTTGACTTGAACAATGGTCTACATCATATGCGGAATTTGCTCTGTCCAGATGGGATGCTAGTTATGTATGAAGCAACCAATAGTCAGTATATATCAGAGCTACTTTTTGGATCTCTTGAGCTCTGCTGGGCTTTTGACGATTTCCGCACTGATGTGTGTTGGTTGAATCAACAGGGTTGGGTTGATCTGATGAAGAATGGTGGATTCACTGATGTTTGTGCCGTGTCCTCTCCTGATGAGTTTTTCCATAGCATCATGATTGGCAGGAAGTCAGACAAAGATCTATATCCAATAGAACCAACCAGCACGACTTCTGAGTGGCTTATTCTCTCCGACTCTACATTTCCAGGAAGTGGAAAGGTTTTGAGAGAGCTGAAAACAACACTACCACTAAACACAAACTTCACATCTTCTGAGAGAAAACTTGATGATGCTTTGGAAGGTCAAGCAGAATGTGTTCACCTTGTTTACATTTTAAGCAAGGCTGATTGGAAGGCTTATAATCTCACTCGCATCTTGCAAGAGGTTAATGCAGCACCTGGTAGACTTTCACAGGTTTCTGTTGTCACAACTGGGTCCAAAATTATGACTGCAGTTGCAATTGGATTGATCAGAGCAGCAACAAACCAATGCCAAACTCCCGTATTTTCCTTTCATATGGAAGACGAGACAAAAGAAAGCTTGAACACTTTGGTCAAGATGATCGTACACTGTGACATCAGAGATCGAGAAATATACATCAATAACGGAGAAGTCCTTCTGCCAAGATTGCTACAAGCAGACATTCCAGCATACGACACAAATAATGACACTTACTGGCAACTCATCCAAAATGAAGACGTCGCAAGCAAGAATTCCTCCATAGATGAAATGGGCTTCAGCTATTTAAGTGAAATGGGTCCAGCTCCCGGTAAAGTGCTAGTAAGAGTCAGGGCTGCTGCTCTTAACTTCAAAGATGTAATGATGTCTCTGGGACTCTTGTCTGGGTTAGACGAAGACGACGAAAGATGTCACTTTGGTCTGGAGTGCAGTGGTATAGTTGAGAAGATAGGAATTGGTGTCACCTCGCTGCAGATTGGAGATGAAGTGGTTGGCTTTGGTAAACACTGCTTTGCCTCACACACCATCAGTGATGCTCAATTACTGGTGCCAAAACCATCGAAACTCAGCTGGGTTGTAAGTTCTGGCATAAGTGTGGTCTTCGCTACTGCATATTACAGTCTTGTTGAGAGAGCAAATCTTCAAGAAGATGAAACTGTACTCATTCACTCCGGCTGCGGTGGTGTTGGATTAGCAGCAATTCAGGTGGCTCGTATGGTTGGTGCACGAATCATCTGCAGTGCAGGAAATGATCAAAAGAGGTCATACCTTCGAGAAGAGCTTGGAATCGAGATGGTCACAGATTCTCGGTCAGAGAAGTTTTATGATGATATCATGACTTGGACAGATGGCGCAGGAGTGGACGTGGTTCTTAACTCACTAAGTGGAAACCTATTACTGAAGGGAATAGAATGTCTCGCACTGGGAGGAAGATTCTGTGAAATCGGCAAAAGGGACATCCTGCAGAAAACGAATCTCCTTCTTATGCCATTGATATTGGAAAACAAGTCTGTGCTGTCATGTCAATTAGACCGAATGGTGAAGCTACAAAAGGCCAAGGTTCAAAAATTGATGCGACAGGTTACAAGTCTCTTTGATAAGGGGATCCTTAAAGCTGTCCCTACGGAGACGAGTTCAATATCTAACTTCGCAGATACCTTTCGTACCATGGCTAAGGCAGGTCATATTAGCAAAGTGGTATTTGACATCCCAACCGACTACAGACCTACTCAAGTTGTGCCTACTTGTAAGCTGTTTAAGGTCAATGCGACCTACATCATCACTGGTGGCTACGGAGGACTTGGCCAAGCATTTGCTCGTTGGCTATGCAAGAAAGGAGCCCGTCATGTGGCGCTGGTGTCTCGCCGTGGTTGTCAAACAGCTGCCGCTCGACGCACAGTTGCTTTTATGAAGAGAAAAGGTGTAAAGGTATATGACTTTGCATTGGATTTGGCCGATGCAAGCAGTGTCCAGACGATTCTAAGACAACTAAAAGAAGTACACAATGCCCCAGCTGTGAGGGGAATTTTTCATCTAGCTGGCTTTATCGCAGAGGAATCTTTGTCCGACCTCACTCCTGATCTGATGGACAAAATTCTTGGAGCCAAGGCGGCCAGTGCTAGACACCTGCACAACCTGACAAGCAATTTACTATTGGATTTCTTCCTCATGGTATCATCTGTCACTGCAGTGTTGGGAAATCCTTCTCAGCCATGCTACACTGCTGCCAACGTTTACTTGGACAAATTGGCCGAAGAAAGAAAAGCCGATGGTCTTCCTGCCACAAGTCTTCAACTTGGGCCAGTACGGGGTGCAGGGTACCTGGAGAGCAATACTGATGTAGTCAAGACATTGGGGATGAAGGGCAACCTAACCCTCCACGTTGATGAGGTTCTGCAGGTTCTGGGTCAGCTTATTCAAGCAACAGAAGCACCAGCTGTTCTTTGCCTTGCAAACCAGGTAAGAATCAAGTAACAGAGAGTCAGAGAGTACATTACGGAATCGTTTGTTGATTACACCCGTTTCGTCCCCTTGACTAAATAAATTTGTGCAATTGTCACAAAAGAAAGCGGCTTAAAATACTCAAAATGTCATTTAATTTTTGGTTAAATGATCATTTGTTGATACGAGCAATAAAAGCCAATTTATTCCCCAGAGTAATTTGTATTTTATAAGTCAAAAGGACCATACTCACCATTGATACTCCAGAAACAGTTACTAGTTTCATATTAAACAGTTTACATATAAAACACTTAAGTTCATCAATTGAGCATTTCTTCAAAATTGGGATTTGTGAAGCACACCATACATCTTGTATATTTATACACATGCAGCTTTCATATTGTGTGAAGCTAATTATAAATAATCGGAATTGTTCGACTCTCTGCAGGATTGGGACGCTTCTCTTCTACACTACCGCAATAACTCCCTCAAGTTCCGTCATCTTACCCTTGGGAAGCAGGTTGCCCAGACAGACTGTGACCTCAGTCAGGAGGATTTGGAGGACCGTGTCAGACAAAAGATGGGACAACTTCTCTGTGTAGAACCAGGCAGCATTGACTTACAACAACCCATGATCAACTATGGTATCGATTCCCTCATGGCTGTGGAGATGGTCACGTGGGCTAGTAAAGAGCTCAACGTCATCATCTCTCAGCTCGATATTCTAGGGGGTATCTGTACCAATGTGTTGCTGGAGAAAGCTCTTGATCACAGTGTTGTTATCAATGTGGCTGAGTAAGGTACATATCAATTACCCTCTTATAAACTCAAAACATCAATAAATGATCGAACAAATCACCTTAAATATGTGTGCGGGTTAAATAAAGTTGATGATGACATAGCAAACATCTTAAGAAATATCGTTCCATAGAATAAAACACAAAGAAAGCTATACTGGACATTCCTCGACAGTATAGAATATGTTTGCATATTTTGAGAATGTAAATACATGTTGTTATATTTTGTTTAATTGTAAACAAACAATAAATAATTAAGAATCATAACCGATTTGTTCAAATAAAAGTACAATATAATAAATTAATGAGTCATGGAATCAAGTTAAAGCGAATATGGTACAAAGCAACAGTTATACATGTATGTGGTGCACACTCAAGCAATTGATTGTGTGACTGTGGTAGAAAATATAATCTAAATAGAGAATAATTTAGCTGTTGCAAACTGCTTACAAACAAAAGGTACTGTAGTTTAAATGTTAGAATGGTAGTTATGACCTTAAATCTCGACCTCAGCAGAGTCTTTGTGAAAGGTTGTGAGAGAAAGCCATTGAGAGTCAAAACTATTTAGGCCACTATAGGCAATATAATTATTAAAGTAAAAAATTGATTATTGAGAATATCTATAAGCCAGATGTTTCAAATATTTTTGTTTTAAATCATTATTCATGATAATGGCTTGATGCTATGTATCTAATAAAGCTTAAATATTCACTATATTGTGCCCTAAATAAAAAAATAGTTTTACACAGTGCAGATATTATAAAACCAAAATCAACATAACGTTTGGTTTTAATAAGGAATAGCGTTTTTGACGTTCAATATTCAGCGAGAAATCTTGAAATATGTTTTGAATCATTGGTGAATGCTGTTAGGCCTGCTTTCTATAGAGCTAAAAAGCAACCAAACCGTGCATACTACATTCATAATTAACTATTTCCAAATTAGTTTTTTAGGTAAGGATATATTTTGTACTGAAAATGTTCGTGTAATAACTTTTGTTGTGATACATAATTACACAGAAAAAATTCAAATGAGTACAATTTTAATGTACAATGGGTAAAATAATTGTGATAATTTTAATTATTCTATCATTTAGACGTGCAGTGAAAAAGGAAACCATTAAAACCAAACAGTTTATCAACAATATATTGATGTTCACATAATTATTAATATGCTCCTAGAACCATAGTACTTTTAAAAGTGGTGAGTAAATTGTGTATATTGTCAAAATGTATTTCTTTTTTATGAGCTTGTGACTTAAAAATTTTCATCAGATATTGTGAAGATTATTTAATTGGTCATATCACATGAAGTATACACACAGGCATTTTACAAAATGCAGTTAAACTTCCTTAAAAAAACACACTTTTAAAACCAATTTTTAATACGCAATTTATTTAATTAATTTTGTCCTATATATGGTTATGTTTTGGGGGATCGGTTTAACAGGAAGCATATAAATATATAGTGTTGGTAGACTTAAAATATATATTTAAAAAAATACTTTTTTAATTTTGAAGATTGCTACAAATTGAAGCATGTGATTTAGTTAATTTGTTTGCGCTTCAAAGACTTAAATTTGTTTGCAGTAACATTTACTAACATGTAAATATCCATAAATGTAAATCAACATTTACACAGTCAGTGAAATTCTTTAAAGACTTTATAAACTGTTCTAAACTCTGCTTAAAATAAATTCACAATTTAGGTATAAGGACAATTTTCAGTCTTTTTTCAAAGAACAAATATAATTACTGAGATTATAATGTTTCGGAGATTAGTGCATGGCTTTAATCTAATTGTACTTAATCGTTTCTTATAAACCCAATTGAAGATGTATACATGTATTTTTTATGCAGATATTTGAACAATTAAATATTCAAATGCAATGAAAACAAAAGAATGTCAACCAGACATAAATTTTACTTGAGGTCCAAGTCTTGCACAAAGACCGGAATACACTTGAGGTTGGGAGAAGGGGGCAGGGAAGGGGGGTTGACGAAGTAAGTCTGTATGACATTCCCCTTCCCGTCACTGCTAAATGCTTAAACACGTGGATGTTGGGGCAACAGCCAGCAAGAGTAGGAAATCACTTGTTTTAATTCTAAAACTCATTCGATTAATGGACTGGTTCCAGGCCTGAAGGCTGGTTCGTAAATAGGGGTGGGGTTTTCTTTTGGAAAAAAAGTTGAATTTGTTTTAAAAGAGGAACTTAAAAACCAGCCCATGTTTGTGGCAATTTTAACGGCGACTTCCAATTTTTTTTTACTTCTTTGTTATCAGAACATTGCTATTTCACTGGAAGAAGGGGAAGCAAATCCTCCCTTAAGTGCGCGCGGGCCGTTTTTGTACACTATAACAGGAGCTGCCAGTCGACAACTGGCACGCGTAACTCAATGAATGGGGGCATATACCGTTGCATAATCGTTCTCCTAGCATTCCCACATTCTTTGAGATAGTCTAGAGGTTGTATATAACCATTTCAGGGGCGGATCCAGGAATTTTTAAGCGGGGGGAGGGCAGGGTGGGGGGGGGGTCAAGATTTTCATTTTTTTTTCTTTCTGATAATAACCACCTGTTATGTTTTGTATTATTTTGGGTTTTTCCCCCTCCCCTACCCCCTCCCCCACCCCTGGATCCGCGTCGGAATTCCCATAATATATTTCCACCCTTTTCAGGGGAGGATTCATGATTTTTTGCAGGGGGGCGGTAGGTTTTTCTTTTTCTTTATGTCCGAAAATAACCCCCTGTTATGTTTGTTATTATTTTTGGTTACATGAGCTACAGGGTACCAGATTTCCCTTCAGTGTCCCTTGTCTCACTGTACGACTGTTGTAATAAACCATAGAGCTGAATAAATCATGTCTGTCCACCATGTCCCCTGGCATTTTCAAGGTCCACTCATTTGTTTACACCATCCTTTTTTTTATAGCTCCATGTTTACACTTTTAAAACCCACCTCCCACCATGGAAAAAAAGGGGGATGGGGGGGGGGTGGCTAAATGGGCAGTCAAAACCTACTCTTCCTCCGTTTATAGCTAGATACGCTATGCTTGACTGCAAAGAGCGTGCCAAACAATTATTACTTCCAGACATAGCTCCCTTCACGCCACGTGAGTCAAACAGTCGTTTACAGCCAAGTCAAACAGCTGTTTTCAGTCAGGCTTGCTTCAAAGCACCGCCCCTAACCTCCCCCCCCCCCCACAGACCTAGTAGTAAACAACTCATTCATAAAAAACGTACAATGTATCAAACGCTCGTTGACAGTAGCCTGTCTGGCAGCTGGGTCAAAGATTATGTTGCTTTGTGTACAATTTCAATGGGGAAATCCCTTGGGAGAGCTGACCTCGCCTGACCCTACTTGTAAACAATGCCACTCCTAAACGACTGCATGGTGGCCACTCAAACTCTGCAATATGTTTCTCAAGCGTATAATGTACAAAGTCAAGGAAAATGGGGTTTCAACTAATTTCATACGCAGAATAATTAACAAAAACGCTTAATTGTGCAGTATCTCATTTCAAAGAAGTAGTTGTCCTTCCTAAATAGAAATAATCAGTGTTGCATGTAAAATATGGGCGATACATTTAAAACTTGTTAAACATTTGACTCAAGGCAAGCTGAACTCATCCTTCCAAAAACCTGCCTAGGGGCCTAGGTCAGTTGTAATGCTAGGATGAATGTTGGCGAGTTGCTGATCCCTGGTTAAAACATGCCATGTCAATGGTTAAAACATGCCATGTCATTCCTAGCCCTTAGTGCTACATCCTACAGGCATGGGTCCCTGGACTTACGGACCCGTGTCAGACATGACTACATTATACGCCACAAAGAAGCATAGGCCTACAATTAGTATCGGTACTCAGTAAACAGTCTCAAACATAGGCTGCGGCCGTACAGCGACCAGCCAAATGTATTTCCCCTTTAGAACCAAATGACAGTCTTTAGTAATACCATCCGAAGTTTACACACTTACACTGCAATTTCTTAAAAGCTCAACATAACTATTTTCCCTTTGGAGTGTCTAAAACCTTGTTGGCAGTGTGCTCGACAGCGGCGTAGCCAGGACTTTTTCAGTGGGTGGGGGGGGGGGACAGGGGGCGTTGCTTTTCAGTGGGGGTCCCAGGGGTATGGGTTTTTTCCCTTTTTTTTTTTTTTTTTTTTGGGGGGGGGCACTATCGGGATTTTATCGTGGTGGCGGGGGGGGGGGCAACGGGGGGGGGGTGAACACTGGAAATTGGGGGGTACGTGATCCCCAGCCCCCCCCCCGTGGCTACGCCGCTGGTGCTCGACAGTCAATGTCTGAATATGGCATCCGTTGCCACTGTATTTGGTATTTGGTCGCACGAGGGCGCAATATAAAGCATATTTTGTACAACATTGGTAAGGCATTCATCCCACACAGATAGACCTATATTGTAGTATTATCTTGGATTTGGATTTAAGAGCCAACATACCAAGACAAAACAATGTTGGAAGTGCTTCCTGTAGAAAAATAGCCTAAAATTGCGCTTTACAAATTAATTTTTAACAATAGGCATTGTGTACAGGAAATAATTCATTGTACAAGTTATGTTTAACAAAGGCCCTCTGTATTGAGTTTCGTATATTATTTATTTAATTTGATTATGGACTATGGTTATAATTACCAACGTTTTACCTTATCTTTAACATTTAAAGAGAAATTTCTCGTTAGTCCCTGTCATAGCAAACGAATCATACAGGTACTTTGTGATTTTAAAATAATTTTTTTGTTAATAAAATTTAAAACAATAAATACCTGAAAGAGGCAACAAAATAAAAACTAAAGTAGGCTAGTTTTTTCTGCATATTAATGGCACAGCCAGTTTATTCACGGTGTTTAAATTATATATAATTATATACCAATTTGAAGGAGACATTTAGATATGTGGTGTTCAATCCCATCAAAACATGCTAATAGACTCGTACAGTGCACACTAACTAATAATTATAATAATCCTTTTTAAGTACAGCAAATTCTATCCTCGTCATACAATAACATTGTATACAAATTCTCTATAAAAAAATATATATATGGGTGTGTGTGTGTGTGTGTGTGTGCACTGCAAACCGTCTGAGGACATATAAGAAAGGGAACAATAGGTCCTCGGACGGCGGTTCTTTGTTCTTCGTTGTCCTCGGAAAGACATCGTGTATAAAACCAATGGAGATTACTTCAAAAAGTTAGAGTCCAAACAATAGAAGAACAATAGAGGTCCTCAGACGTCTTGAGATTCACCACTGTGTGTGTGTGTGTGTGTGCGTGTTGTTGAAGTTCGTTTATTTTAACTGGGTTCATCCATTCCAATATTGACTCAATGATGAGATCAAACTATTTCAAACCAAAGCACTCAGGTCAACATCATCATTGTCCGACTTTTAATAATGATCCAGTGTCACTGAAATTCCGATATATAGTGATTATTATCCATTACGTAAAATGAGCAAGAATGTTCATCTTTCAGCCTTAGTTTGGTCACATGGATATGAACAGTGTAAAAAACAAGATTATAATTATTTTCATCATCCTGTTTTTACCATATATTTTCATCATAATGACAATTCTTCCCACAGTTGATATTTGAAGATGGTGAAAAAATAGTACGATGCTGTGCGGATTTCAACTGGCATAAAAACAGCTATTGCAAGAATTTTCACACATCATCTAGCCCAAGTACCTTCGTCCTGAAATTTAGAGAGCTGGTCAATATATTGAACACTGATGTGACATTCTCAACCGAGGAACTTACACAAGTTCAGGTAGGCAACAATTCATTGTCATCGACATAGTAGTATTACTACAACAAATGCCATTAAAACGATCTACCATAATACACATCTGCCAAGTCGGCCAACGTGTGTAACATACAAAAATATGCACGTAGTGTACATGGGCCTAAAACAAACTTTGCATTGCGTGACAAGAACATAATAAATACACAGTGGTTTTATTTTGTATACTGTATAATGTACATGTTGCATACCCCTTCAATACACATACGTGAGAACACCCCACACCCACACAGCAAAGTACTGACGAATGCAAACTTTTCTTCAAAATACATTAAACGTGTACTACAGATTAAAAAAAAGCCAGACTCCCAGACCCGGCTAAAGCGTGCCATGATCCCCCAGGCTGTATCAAATCTACCTATTACATTACATCTTTCCTCCTATTTCACCCAGCTGAGTACATCTGAAACCGATGACAATTCAGATCTTAATCACCGCTGCACGCGCAGAGCGACAAGCGGTTTGCGCGCATGCGCCTTTTTTCTGCTCTGTATAGCGCCCTCTATTGGTGTTGTTTCACCAACTTTAAACAAGGTCGCGTCTTTTGAAATTTGGCAAGTCGACTGGAGGTGTACATCAAATGCCAAATGACCTCAATGAACAAAGATCACACATCAATCTACAGTCATGGCTTTACAACATGACACGTTTCTGGGTGAATTCATCGAAACCCGAAGTGTAAAAAGCGTCTTCAATGTGCATCAAATATTGAGCATATTCCGTTAAATTTTACAGATCGAGAGAAGCTAATTATTGGTCCATTTTTGACGTTATTGTACGTCTTTCATGAATTTTTTCTTGAAAAATCAAGCATAGGAGGGTAGTTAAACTCACGAAGAACAGTTTCATGGTGATTATACCTGAGCAAACCCAAGTAACGGCCTCTGGGCAGCAATTCAAAAAAGGTGAAATATTGCTATTGATTACATCTTCGCTGTTTAAATAATGGATTTGGAGTGCATAGAAAGGAAAAAATCCTTAAATTAATTTAAAATGGAAGAGTGAACAGAATAATGTATTAAATATTGGTTCATATTGGCTTATAAACTCAAATCATTCCCCGTTTTTTATATTCTAACGTTATTAAAAAATTATTTAACCCCCCTTACAATGAAAACGCCCACAATCTAATCCGTGTGTGTATGCACACGCATACACAATGATGTCATCCCAAAAACCGTAACGGGTTCCCCAGAAATCTTTTGTTTAACAACGCTAAAGCCGCAGGGGAATCCCACCGTTTAAAAGTTAGTTACTGGGTTTGCTCAAATAACAAAGTAATAATTAGTTAAAATAAGAGTTCTTTCACCTATCATACTTTTTATGTCTCAAGGAAAATTCATCTTCAGGAAGAAAATCCGCTTTGAAATATTACCTTTTTCAGCGTGCGCGCTCTTGTCAAGGGCCAGAGTTGTGCACAAAAAAACTTCAAGGAAATTCGCGCGTTTGCCCATATTGCTGTAATGTTAGTTCAATATTTGCAGACGACATATTCTTTCTAATCCTATTGGTTAAAAATTCTCTTTGAAATTAATTTTCAGTATGTAACAGGCGTTTTTATCAATGAACTCCGCGACGGAAAAAAAAGTAAAGGTCACGTTATGAATATGCATTTTTGTATGACCCTTCAAAATTCTCGCGCATGCGCCCAAACCGCATGTCACCTGCAGAGCATTTTGAACAGCGGTGTAATGAGGGTTCGATTTCAGTATGATTGTGGGGTTGTCTTTGTGACACAGCCCGATGACCTGTCCGATACACCGCATGCTCAGAGCACATCTCAGAATATTGTGTCAAGGTAATAATGAACAGTTAAAGTCAATAGTTGAGTAATTTCCTTTTAATTACAGTTTAATTTCTTTTAATTAAAAAAAAACATCGATATTGGAGTCGAATGAAATGAAAACAAAAGTTTCAAAGACATACAGTCCTACATAATAAGATATAGATATATTAGGCCAAAAAATATTTGTTGAGTTGCCCTCCAGTGAAAATATTTGAAGGGGTCGGTCGGTCGGGATTTTTTTTCTTTTCTCCTTGACTGTCATTTTAAGATTGAAATGCATTGGAACTGAAACCACATACCATGTTTTTCATTTGTATACCTATCAGCAAGGAATTTTGCTTCAGAATATAAGTATCCCAAGCATTTTTTTTGTACTTTTCGCTGTGATTGACACAGCAAATTCATCCATATTGCGTGCAATGCTCAACATGCAACATGTGAGTGGCCATTCGATTTGAAAACGTGTAGATCGAGTCGCAATCGTTGACACACGTACATGTACATGTACATGTACATGTACAGTGCGGGGAGCCAGTGCACAACGGGTGAGGGCGATTTGATTTGAAAACGTGTAGATTGAGTCGCAATCGTTGACATACAAAACAGTGCGCGAAGCCAGTGGAAAACATGTGAGGGGGATTGGAAAACGCGTAGATTTGAGTCGCAATCGTTGGCACACAGTGTGTGCGAAGGCAGTGCACCATGTGAGGGCCGGGACCATTCGATTTGAAAACATGTAGATTGAGTCTTGGGTACCGGTAAATTTACCGGTAAAAAAAGTGTAAAATTTCACAAATCAAACGTATTATGTTTTATACAAAGAAAATTGGTAAGTTTCATTAATAAATAGGCCTATGAATGACGGGGAAAAAAAAAAAAAAAAAAAAAAAACCCGACCCGAGATTTCAGCACTTTTGGGTCGGTCGGTGGAGGGCAACTCAACATCTTTTTTTTTTTGGCCTTATTGTGAGAAAATATAAGGTTTGGTTAGAAAAAAGTTAACCATTCATCTTCACTTTCGTTTTATGCATCAAAAGAATGTAGTACCCGTTACATTTTGTTTTAATGTTTTGTTTTACATTATTTATTCAGGGCGCCAACATTTGGCTTCAAGAAAAGGAAAATCAATGATACAACTCCACTACCAGGTCTTTTTAAGAAAAGACATGCTGTTGTTACAACCAAAGAGACAGAACGCGGAAAGATGATCAAATCTATTGATGATTGTAAAGTGGGTACGTTGAGCATTAGTCAATATATAGTAATGCCATTTAAGCAAATGTGGGGAGGGGTGATCCTATGGACCATCCCCCGTGCCGAAAAAGTGTAGGGATAACGCCCGTGCCCCCGGAGCTACGGCCGTAGTTACTGGTTACAACTGATTCTTAAGTTAACTTTTGACTTCCCAAAATTAATTTGGGAAAAAAAATTGCTCCACCCCTGGGCTACTTACGATAAACAATTTTGCTGTTACCTATTGGCCCCATTCCCCCTTGACAAATTTGTGGATACGCGCCGGACACCAATTAGGTTTTATTTAAAACCGTGAACATTTATTGATTTAATGGTTCTACAGATTAAATATGGTGTAATTTGATTTTAACATTAACAGGTGTGGACATAAATATCAGCATCTCTAATTTAGAGCTTGGTGATCAGATTAGAGGCATCGATGAAACCTTTGTAAAGGAACTTATGAAAAGAATGTTGGACTATCCGGATGACAGCTACCAGTCATTATATGTTCTTGTAAATAATGTTGATAAGAGAAGTTATGATCAAAAAAAGGTACGCATACACAATTCGTGTAAATATACAAATAATATAATTATGATGACATACCATACGTGACAGAACTACGTTTTTTTTTTTAAATAGTCAACAAGTCAACTCTGAGTGTGAACCAGTGAGTGTAGCATCCAGCAGGATCTCGAAAAAAGGGCGCTCTCACCAACAAACAGGACACATGCAGTTCCAAAAAATTTTTAAGCAAAAATGGATGGAACTCATGATAATTAATTGTTTTAATTGATTTAACATTTTCAACAGACAAATAGCTACCGATACACGGTGATAGGAGGTCAGCATTCTTACATGGCTGCACGGGAACTGTCCAAGCAACAGACAAACAGAGGCTTTAGTTCTCGCCGATGCGTTGTTTATGTCGGGCTATCTCAGGAACAGATGCTCTGGCTGGGAAATCAGCACAATAGGACTGGTGAATTTCATCATGCAATATCGTTTAGGGACAAGGTAATTAGCAGACTTTCCAGAATTAAATATTTGAAGCGTTTGCTTTAACAGGAATTGTTAAATGTTTTTGTTTGTATAGACTGTCTAAATTTCTCTAAATTCTCTCTAATAATAATAATGTAGACTTATAGAGTGCACGTATCCAACAAACTGGTGCTCAAGGCGCATGACATTATTACCCCTGCTCATCAGGCTCATAAATCATTCCTGAAACCATCTCAGCTCTCTGGGGAGTATACAGCTCAATTGCTGCCATTTCAGCGCATATTGGATAGTCAAACACAACAACCAACTCTGCCCTCACAGGTACCCATTTACCCCTGGGTGGAGAGAAGCAATTATGTTAAAGTTTCTTGCTCAAGGACACAAGCACCCCGGTCGCGGTTGGAATTCGAACCCACATTCTGACGACTCAGCCATCAGAACACAAATCCGATGCACTAAACCGCTCGACCATGGCACTCCATAATATATCTATTGCAAATTCCAAGTTTGATAAACACTGTGACGCTTTATGCAAGCGAATAAGACATTCTAAATGTTGAAAGCCTGTCAAGTTGTCAAGTATGACTTGGTGAATTGTTGTTTTACACCCAACGTAGTAGGTTGTACATCCAAGAAGTGTTAAGGCTTCATAAACATATAGAAGGATTATTATTTTGGTAAATAGCCACTTGTAATAGGAGGAGTGTATCAATATTGGTCAATATGTGCTGTAAGATAGGGGTGTGCGTTTTCGGATATTTTTGGAACAGGATACCCGAAATCAGAAAACATCGGATACCCGTTTTCATTTTTGTTGAAAACATACAAATACATGTGCTTAAATGGTAACAAACTTGACCTTTATAATACAGAAGATACCAAACTTAAATCAATCTTTTTTGTGTCGTTTTTATTAAAGTAAAACATTTAGGCAAACAATTAGGCAAACATTCCCTCCTGTGCTACTGGTTTGATAAATTGTTTGAACCAGCCGCTGCCAAGCCCTTTACAACCTTAACGATTCGATACAATGTATCACAAACAGTTGGAGAAAAGTGTATGGAAGATGTCTGTGAAATACTACAAAGGCTTTATTGGAGTGTAATCTCTTGAATTTAAAGATAATTGTCTGTAAAAGTGTAAACATTACATTGTTCAAGAGTGACAGATTTATGTTCACTCTACTTAAATGTCAAGTCCGAATTAAAAAAAAGTCGTTTACGGGTAATTGGAACCGAAAAATGAAACCGGGTATTGACAGTTTCGGATATCCGGATAACCAGCACAGCCCTACTAGTGTTAGATTGACAGTCTGCATAAGTGTATATTATGCATGTTCTTATACAAAAGCAATTCCATTTTCTACTTCAAGGTTGCAATGTGTAGGAAGATGCTGGATAGCATACCTGATGGAGCAGAGAAGATGCAAAAATGGAAGACTTCATGTTGCACAATTCTGAATGAGGTAATAACAATCAAAGGATTGTAACAATCACATACTAAACTCAAAACAAGACTAATTAATAAATAATATCGCTTTGCAAAAACAATGGTATATGTTATAGGTTTATCAAATGTGGTTTGAGTAATAATGATGATGGAAACCATTTTTTCGAAAATTACCAGCTACTTTTAAAGAGGAAAATTAATTATTTAAAATAAAACATTAAAAATATTTTTTTTAAACATTGTTTAATTATTAAGCTAGGTAAAACTTGTAGCTTTGCATGGTGAGGATGATAAGTAAGACTAATTGCGGTGACATCATGTGGAATCTCAATTGAGTAGTAATTAGTTCTGAAAAGAACTGGTGGTACAACTCGACGTTTCGATCAGTATGCTCTGATCAGTATGCTCTGATCAGTATTCTCCTGAGGACAATCAGAGCATACTGATCGAAACGTCGAGTTGTAACCTCCAGTTCTTTTCAGAACTAATTACTACTCAATTGAGATTGCACATGGTGTCACCGCAATTAGTCTTACTTAATTATTAAGCTGTTTTAAAGTGACACCGCAAACGTAGATAATAAACTGTTACATTGGTTTAATTCATAGCATGTCCACATTATTTGTTCTGCAGAAAGATGCTGACATGAGAATAGTGTGTTTCCTAGCAAGCCTAGAGGATAATGCCTATGAAGTTTTGAGAAACATCATGGACATGTTTGAGCTGGGCGAAATTAAGGGGCAGACAGTAAAAAAAGCTAATTTCTTCTGTCTGCCCGATTTCGCTAAAACGGCGTACATATTTCGTCCATTGATGGGTCAACACCCAGACACTATACTGAAATTGCTGGAGCAGGTTCAAGAAGGCGAGCTTACAACAGCAGAGATGTCTCGAGAGGCTGCCTTTCTGAAACGCTTAAATGAGGTGAGCCCCATAATAATCCAAATAATAATCATAAGTTGTAAGGAATCTGGAAGATATTTGGTCCCTAACTGTGTGTGATTAATTTAAAATAAATCAAACAAAAACATTCAAGTTTAACTATAATGTCTGTAACATTTGCACTCATGATTGTTTAATGATTTACATCGTCAACAGCTAATTCATTACCGAGTATCAATAAATCCCAGCCTTGCCCTGTCATGGTACTTATGTTATTAAGTAAGATGTAACAATGTATGATCGCCTTGTGGGGCAATTTGCACGACTTAACCCTATGGGGCATGTAGGGGCACAATGTGCCTTTATAATATTTATTATATCCTAAGAACACTTTGTCCAGGCACGCTCAAATTTTATGACTTTTCCTAATTATTCAAAAATCATCGATAAAACAATAGATTATCCATACAAGAGCCTACTTTAACAATTAATAAACTGCAATTTACTAATTGTTCGGTTCATCTAGGTGCAGCGGGTATTTTGTTGCCAGCTTGGATGCACTTCATGGGAAGATGCTGTGGACAAATACCCAAACGAAGCAACACGTAACGTGCTGCAAAGATTTGTTCCAGATCTCAGGAAGGACATCGGCAAACTTCACCAATTTTGCCGGAAACTTCAAAACAGGCGTGAGCTCGGAGTATCCAGCAATGAGTGTTACTCCTGCGGTGGGGTTTATGGTTTTGTCATGACAGCAGACGTTTTGACAATAACAGATCAACTGGTGAGGGATAAATGGGCTGGATTTAGTGGTGCAGAATTGAAAATTCTTGACCTCCCACTTGTAAGTATTATAACAGTCATGCAACCTTTCCTTATAATGTTGCTTAAAGTATATTTAATCAAAAGTACCACAATTGAACGAAAGTTTCATTCAAGTACTGAAGACTCGCAGAAACCAAAGAGACACTTAATTTCAGAGGCAATATTTTCCAAAAGTCCTAAAAGCCAATATTATAGTAATTAACCATGATGTGCATTCAATATTCCAAAGTTCACTCGGTCCGGGGGCGGGGATTATGCTTAAGTCTCACCCCTCCCTGTTGAATCCCCTCTCAACCTCATATAGGGCCCTCCCCCTTTTTACACAATCCATACGCTTAGATTAAACGCTTTTTTTCAAAAGCCGGCCATGCCTTTGCTAATCAAGCAATAAATAATGATCCCCACAGTTATTCCCAAATGTTATATTTATTTCTCTTACATCATATATATATAGGAATGGGACGAAGACACCTTGGCTGGGTTTTGTGTCATGCTGCACAACTTAACCCTGCGCAGAATCTGTCTCCAGACGAGAGTGTGTTGAAATTCAAGGGACGCTTAAGTTTTGTTCAGTACATGCCGAGAAAACCTATCAAATGGGGTATTAAAGCCTTCTCCCTGAACGAGTCCAAAACAGGATACACGTGTGCTTGGAAACTGTACACAGGAGCTGACGACACCCAAACTGTTTATGATGCAGACGTACATGTAGATTCCAAGTCATCAGACTGCCATCCACCAAACCCGACAGTTGCAGGAAAAGTCGTCATTGATCTGGTCCATGGACTTGAGAATAAGGGACACGTAATATATTGTGATAATTACTATACTAGCCCAGCTCTTTTAGCTAAACTTTCTAAACTAGGATTCGGATGTTGTGGAACTCTTCGTTACACTACATAGGGAATACCCCAGGCCGCAAACCCAAAAACCATAAAATGAAGAAAGGAGATGACCCATTTTTATGGTGAAAGGTGGGCAATTGTGTATCGTTTGGCAAGACAAAAAATCTGTAACACTTTTAACTAATGTAGGCAACAGTGATTTGTCCAAAAAGCAAATTCGGTGTAATAAGAGCACAAGTGGATTTCGTGATGTTATGAAGCCCAATTGTATTAAAGATTACAACAAAAACATGGGTGGAACTGATCTTGCCGACCAATGTTTTCAGTACTACAATCATACACGCAGAAGCTTGAAATGGTGGAAAAGAGTTTTTTCCATTATGCTGAATATCTGTATTGTCAATAGCAGAGTAATATTCACCAGCATAGCAGGGAACAAAAACATTTCAGTAACCTTGATTTTCGTATAGGGATTGTACAGGGCTTGCTGTTGGGTTGGGAACGTAACGCAACAAGTCAGTTGAGATACCATATTCCTATCGAGTTGACAGGGCAACAGCACTATCCTGGCAAAAACCCCAATGGAAAGAAACGCGACTGCATTGTTTGCAGTAACCGCAAATTAGGCAGGCGAAAACAAAGAGAGATGATCTGTAAACAATGTACACAACCTATGTGCATAGTTCCTTGCTTTGAGAAATACCACATCACTTGATTGTAAATCTGTACTATTTGCCTCTACCCCCCCCTCCCCCCAATTCAATGTTGGGAAAGTTCGGACACGCCGCAGATTACAGTCCAAACCAACATTGAATTGGGGGGGGGGGGGTGGGGGTGGGGTGTTAGCATGGATTGTGATGTATGTACACTGAATACAAGTAAATGGTTAATTTCCAAGTAGAAAACCAAAAAAAATCCCAAAAAATCTCATCCAAGTTATTGTTTTCACATGGAAAAGAAATCTTATACATGTACCGTATTTGCATGTATTTATTACAAATTCTCTGAAATATCACCCATTTGTATTACTTTTCTTCAGTGTAAATACTGATCTAATTATTTAATTGTTTTGCTTTTACACTTAAAAAATATGCACAATATTTTCCTCCCTTTGTATACTCATTTTTACCATCAGTTTTACATACAAATATATCTGAGCCATTTGGTATGTACAGTACACATGTAAAAAAAAGTGTCTATTATTGCTGCAGAGTGAGGGCGCACTTCAATGAAATTGTGAAAAACCCACTGGTGCTGAAGTGACATTGGGCTCCTAATTACTGTGGTAAAGAAGGGTACTCTCTTACATAAGTGGCTGGTAATGAAAGGGTTAACCAGAAACCAGAGACAGTTTTGGGGGCTAAAGGTCGATAGTTGAAAATGTCCTTGGAATAAACGTTTATAAAGACAGAGATGACATTGTCAATCTTGAGATACAAAGAAATGGAGCCTGTTTAGAAAAGAAAGATGGAATAATATTAGGGGCGCAAGATAAAGGAAATGACTTAATAAGTGAAATAAAGATAAGGTGTTAGAATTGTGCAAGTTATCCATGAAGTGAGAGTTGTATTAAGTAGCAATTGAAGGCGTTGGCAATTATCAGAAAGTTCAGAGTAGACCCGGTTTATCATGGCAATTTTCTGGAAGATCAGCCATTTTATCTTTACCTAGTTTATTAATTTAATAATTTTCCCACTTATCAAACGGCGTAGTCTTCGCAAGACGTTAAACGATTCAGACAATCTTTATTAAGAGTTCATAAACGTGATATGAACAACAAATAAAAACACTACTAAATTCACCCACACTGTGATTTTACCAGGCACCAAATATGGGCCCGTAAAGGGACTTCCCCTCGGAACCCTTCGGCTTCTACAGGGTAAAATGTTACACATTACGTATTGTCACATTGTGAGATTTAGCTTTGATCCCGGATTTAAGGCAAAAGAAGTCTCCGGTTCCTTCAAAATCTGTGCGTGACGCATTTTTTCGTTTTTTGTTTTTAGTTTTTTGTTTGTTTTTTGCCAACAAGGGAAATGCGTGATACGTGTATAGATATGCGGTTATTGGAACCAGACCAAATTTCCTATACACAAAGTGTGGTGGCTAAGAGAGGCTGCACAAATCAGGCAAACGTTCATACCCCTATGTGAAAAAGTCGTTTAAAACACAGCACGGCAGAATTCCAATCGGTCCGGCAATTTTGGCTGCAATTGGACATCGTTTCATAGCAAAAATTAAAGAAATAATAATAATAATAATAATAATAATAATAATAATAATAATAATAATAATAATAATAATAATAATAATAATAATAATAATAATAATAATAATAATAATAATAATAATAATAATAATAATAATAATAATAATAATAATAATAATAATAATGATAATAACAATAATTAGTTTGGTCTGGAGAAATGTGCTGCGATGACCATAAAGAGGGGTAAAAGGGTACATTCGGATGGAATTACTTTCCCAGATGGCACACAATTGAGAGCGTTGGGTGAAGTAGAAAGTTATAAGTATCTTGGAGTGCTTGAAGCAGATCACGTACTGCACGAGGAATCAAAAGAGAGGCTTAAGAAAGAGTATATAAGACGAGTGAAGAAGTGTTTGAAGTCCAAGCTGAATGGAGGGAATATGATAAAGGCGATCAACACTTGGGCTGTTCGCTGATGAGATACAGTGCAGGAATTGTTGAGTGGACTAAGGCAGATCTAGATGTTGCTGACAGGAAAACGAGGAAAGTGATGACGATGTACGGTATGTTACATCCTCGGTCGAATGTCAGCAGACTCTATCTACCGAGGTCAGAGGGCAGAAGAGGATTACTTAGTGTATCAGACAGCGTTAACATCGAGAGAAGGAGCTTGCAGTGTCATGTTCGTAGTACTCGGGAAAAGTTGTTGAAGGTTGCACAGAAATACATGAAGGCAGACGAATTAGGTCCAAAGGAGTATAAGAATCAAAGAAGAGAAGAAAGAACACGAGATTGGCAGGAAAAACCACTTCACGGCCGATTCCTGAGATGTACCGAAGAAGTGGCAAGTAGCAAGACTTGGGAATGGTTGAGGAGAGGAGAACTAAAGAAAGAAACCGAGGGTCTGATTACTGCAGCGCAAGACCAGTCTCTGCCGACGAATGTGATGAAGGCAAGGATCGAGAAGTCAAATGTCTCTTCAATGTGCAGAATGTGCAATGCGGCGGAGGAGACTGTATTTCACATTGTCAGCGAATGCAGAGTGCATGCTCAGACAAAGTACAAAGGCAGACACGACAAGTTGGCCAAGGTGATCCATTGGGATCTGTGTAAGAAGTACGGTGTCAAGGTGCAATCGAAGTGGTACGACCATGTGCCGGAAAAGGTTGAAGAAACGGATCATGTCAAGATTCTCTGGGACTTCAACATCCAGACAGATCATGTTATAGAACATAGACGGCCGATGTTGTTGTCTTGGATAAGCATGAGAAGATGTGTCATCTTATTGATATAGCTGTGCCGGGTGATAGTAGAGTAGCTTCGAAGGAGAAGGAGAAGGTACAGAAATACCAGGATTTAGCGAGAGAACTCCGCAAGCTGTGGCAAGTCAAGGTCAAGGTTATTCCTGTGGTAGTGGGAGCACTGGGTACAATCCCGAAGGCGTTGGAGAAACATCTCAAGGAGATAGGAACATCTGTTAGAGTAGAATTACTACAGAAGGTGGCACTCTTAGGGACAGCAAGGATTCTGCGAAAGACACTCGAGATCTAAGGCTACGGGACGTAGCTTGACTCGAGGTGTAACCGGCAGAAAGGAAAACAAGATCTTTCTTTTCATGCTGTGCTAACGCGAAATAATAATAATAATAGTAATAATAATAATAATAATAATAATAAAATACTATAATGTTAAAAGAAGAAATAATAATACATGATCCACTCGTATGAATGTCAGAGTCTAATAAAGAATGACCCTGGCGCGTAGCCCGGGGGGGGGGGGAGGGGACGAGGGCAGTCATCCCCGTGTTTTTTATAAAAAAGGGGAAAAATACGCCACAAATATTTGACCCAATTTTAACCCTTAACAAAAGGGGGGCGTGTTGATGTTCTGTGACCTCAATCAAAATACTTTCTGGTCGAAAATTGCAGGGGCTACTTTTTTCAGAATATTGTCCGCTGCCCCTCCCTTTTTGTCCTCTAAAATGGTTTTAAACATTGAACAGAAGGCTCACCGAGACTTAATTGCGAGAAATTCAAAAACGGTTTACAAACAGCGTTTTATCTATGCCCTTTAGGTAATGTTTGATTCTAGATAAAAAATGTTACATTTACTAATCTGAGAGATTACCATTTTGAGAGATAAAGGAAATGACAGAGTGACTTAACAACAGAAGACCGAATATCTTCACAGCTGGTGTCACTACTAAGCTTATTTTCAATCTAAGTAAGACTAATTGCGGTGACACCATGTGAAAATCTCTATTGAGTAGTAATTAGTTCTGAAAAGAACTGGAGGTTACAACTCCGCAATTAGTTTTACTTATCATCTTCACCGTGCAAAGCTACAAGTTTTACTTTTTTTCAATCTGTAATATTTCAAAGGATTCCGCTCGTATAAAGAAATAAAGATGAGAGTTGTATACGTAAGTGAGAGTTAGTTGTTGAAATTCAGTGATGTACTAATGTTAGTAAAGTAAGAATTAAAGGCGTTTGCAATATCAGAAAGTAGAGAGTAGACCCACTGTTCAGCATGGCAAATTTTCTGGAACATCAGCCCTTTTGCCTTTGCCCGAGTTTGTTTGATTTCATCCCGCACGTGTTTTTATGTTATCTTGCACTTTTCAAACTGGATGGCGGAGTAGTTTCTCTTGACAGGACGGATACAGATGGTTAAACGATTCCGACAATCTTTATCATGACCTTTTCAGGATCCATAAGACGACAGAATCCATAAACGTCCCGTGAGCAACAATTATAATATTTGGGTCCGATAAGGGTCTTCCCCTTCTATACGGAACTTTGTTATTTGCGTATTTTGTGCGTGATTGTATGTTTGTGTTGGACCTGAGAACACAAACTGTCCACACAATGTATCCAATGAAATCACTGGTGTGATGGGGGGAGGGGGGAGGGGGAGGGGGGTACAGCTTGAAGTTCTGCATGTGTATTTTTATTATATATATATTTTTCAACGCATGGAAAATTCTGGGGGGGGGGGATGATCCTATGGACCTTCCCCCGGTCCAAAAAGTGGTGGTGGTGGTGGGGGGATATATCACCCCATCCCCCGGGATATACGCCCGTGAATGAAATCCCTTGATTGGTATGCCTGCAGCCTGTCTTTATCCTTGATAGGATAACACACACAAACCTTCTTTCACCCCATCCAAGGTTGCACCCCACTAAATAGTGACAAATTCATGCGCCGAGATGTTTATCGTAATTTGTATGTCCTCAAATGTTTGAGGGATTTTGTAAAAATGGTCCAATATCATTGGATCATTTGACTTTCAACCCTGAAAAAGTGGTCCTAATTTGCTTCCAAGCGTAAGGCCTTTTTTTTCTAAAATGGATGCTTTTCAGTGTGGGCGTTTTCACTAGTGTAGAAGGTGGTTTCCATTGGGATGAGAATAATTCGACGGACCTCTGGACAATCCACAAAAAATAAAAGGTTAGACATCAATATTTTGCATTTTAGTTTTAAAAATGTTGAGTATTTTTAAAACCCTGCGGTGCACCATGACAATCTACACACACAGGTGGGCCATTGTTAAGTACGTGTGAATAGCATGCAATACGTTTGTTTTCTTGAACACAACCCCTTCTCAAATGGTCTAAACAGACGGATAGAGGCCCTCTAGACCCAAGAAAACAATTTGAAGCCTTGTGATAAGAGCGGCTAAACTCAATGATCTTGTGTTGACAGATGGGCTATAGGCCTATATGCTATGGGAATTGTACATGGTCCTATGGGAATTGTACATGGTCCTATGGGAATTGTACATACTCTGGTGTTTGGGGTTGATTTCTGGGTCAATGGTTCAAAATAAGCTAACGGGGCACTCACCATGCTGTTTGGTTATATTTCAATAGGGAACTTGTGGAAATTGAGAATTTTTTGAAAAAAAATGGCGGAGTAATTAAAAATTGTTTACAAACGGACTTAATAACAATTCAGCACCATGGCACACCGCAGGGTTTTAATAGGGGCGTAGGCCGAAATTTGTCATGAAAGGGGCGGCGGCGAACAATTTGTTGAAAAAAGTAGCCCCGAAAAGAATTCGCCCAGAAAATATTTTTATTGAAGTCTTAGAACAACAACCACCGCGCCCGCCCCCTGGGGGGGGGGGTAAAGTTTGATTGTTTGCTAGTATGGTTGCATATGAAGACATTTTACTGAAAGTGTACAAGGGCTCAAATTCATACGATCATCGTGGGATGAAGCATGACACTACAAAGCTTTCCGAGGTACTTGGGTAGGTCGGGGGCCCGCTCAAGGTCACTATAAACTTTATGGTTATAGATGCTCTGGAATTAAATCTAAGGCATCATTTTAAATATAATATCATCGAGAATTTTAAAGTGTCCTGATGCATTTTAAAGGTTACAGAGAATTGATACAATAGCAGAAATGTATTCGTACATGTTAGCGGTTAGAGATATAGCGCCCTCTTGTTGGATCGTGTATCAAAAATACAACACCATCGGCTTGGTTGTTGCGATAGTGGTTCCGGTTCGTGTGTGATAGCGGTTCGCCCAGAGATAGAGCCCTCTTGCGGCTGTGAATCGTGTATCAAAATTACAACACCATCGGCTTGGGTTGTGCACCCCACCTAAAATAAACTCAAACCAATGCAAAATACAAAATATTCAAAAATCATTTAAAGTTTGAAGGTGCATGGACTCTGGTAGTATGACGGGAAGGTCCAAGCAAGTGAGACCCCGTACGTGAGACTAGGTCTATCTAAGTAAACTATCTAACCGCGAATTCTCAGAAATATCACAAACTTTAAAAAATATACATAAAAGCCCGTTTCGATTTAAACCCCCTATGACGTAGTGATATTTGACCAACTATCGTGGGAAATCGTTGTTTCAGGTAGCCTTTTCTTATTTTGTGACAAAAAGTTACTTGCTTCAGAATAATTCAGAAAATATTCTCCTGCGGTGCGTTTTAAAAATGCCTATTCAGTATTAAACATGTATCGCTGAACAGTTTTCCACTATTACTGGCAATTTTTGTTTTCATCAGAACATGGATAATACATTAAAATGAGGGGAAACAAATTCTTTGATATGAGATATTTCACAAAATAATAGTCTGAAGCTTAATTTGAGAGTAACTAAGTGTTTGAATTCATTGATGACAAGACCCACCATAAATTCATTTTGTGACATTATTTTACTGTAAAACCATGCTTCTCTTGATTATTTTGAGAAATCCATAATTTCAAAGCATTTGTTACCGTTTTCTTGAGTAACATGGCAATAGTTCCGATGAAAAAGAAAATGTTTGAAAATTGCTGTCAATATAGCGAAAAACACGGGTGGAACATCTTTATTTTTGATGGAAGATTTGAGGCTTTGCATGGTGGAGATATAATTGAGTTCTTTCGGGTGACACCATGTAATGATCTCTTCGGAGACTGTCTCCTGATGACAGCTAGAGTAGACTAGTCGAAACGTTGAGAACAAACCAACCGGCTCTTCTCAGAGCCATCACTTCCTCCAAGAAGAGATGATTACATGGTAATAACTCAATTATATCTTTATTCTTATTTTCCCCCTAAGTTTTTTTGTTTAATTCATTTGTACGTTTTTATAGGAGCAAAGCCCTCTCGGTCACTGTCATCTAACGACATGTGCCCTCAACAGCTCATTCACCTTTCTGAAAAAATGACCTGTGTATTATTTTATTGAGTCAGCGTCACACGTCACTGCACAGCATTGGGTTTAACGCGTTGAGGTCATCCTCAAAACAAAATGTTTACCTAATTGCAAGTAACGCATCAGCGAGTACTTCATTTTCTTCTTTTGAACTGAATCCGAACGTGAATAATAAAATAATAGTGCATAGAACAATTTTATTGAGATTCTCGCTATAGGACCGAAACATGTGGACATGTTTTTTCAAGCCCGACCATTTGCATAGTCGGGGAATCACCTACATAACACAAAGCGTGTACAACCAAAGTTTTCCAACAAAGGGTTTGGGATCCGTTGTGTTTGTGTCCTGTTTCAACAAAGGCCATTTTGGGAAACTGTGGGCGTTGACATTCTACAGCAGTTAAGTATGAAGGACGCAGGTACGTATGAGAAATAGAGATACATATAATAACTGTGTTATATGGGTGCACCCCACTAAATAGTGATGAATTCATGCGCCGAGCTGTTTATCATAAAGTGTAAACCCTCAAATTTGTCTGAAAAACAAAGATTTGAGGCCCATACATTTGATGGATTGTGTAAAAATGGCCCAATATCATAACCTGGGGGTACTTGACTTCCAACTGAGTATTTTGGATACACTAGGCCCTGAAAAAGTGGTCCTAATTTGATTTCAAGCGTAAGGCCTTTTCCAAAATGGCTGCTTTTCAGTGTGGACGTTTTCACTACTGTAGAGGGTGGTTTTCATTGGGATGAGGATAACTCCCTGGAAACCTGGACTTTAGACAGTAAATAGAGAAGAAAATAAAAGGTTATATATCGATCAATATTTTGTCTTTTGGTTTTAAAAACTGTGGGACTTCTAAGTATTTTTTTACGATTTTTGAATATTTTGTGTTTAGCACTGTTTACTATGGAAGTTTATTTAGTGGGGTGCACCCATATGGGTTTATCAACCTCACCCTCAAAGTCTACTGCACTACAGCACCATGGGTTCGATCACCAATGAGGTAGGAAAAGTTTGGAAATAACAATTGAGACAAAAACCCACGCGCGCATGTCCAGTTAATGCAGAAACAAAATGCTTTAATCAGCCGTGAATTATCAGAAACGTTTTGAAAAATATACAAACACCATTCATTATGAACACAATCACGTGTCGTTTTTTGTACACTTTTCCAGTGATCACGAAGTCTCACATCGGCCTTATGACGTAAGGTGATATTAATCATCACGGAGGGCAGTTTGTCCGAGTTTCCTTCAACTTAGGGTCTGTGGTTTATAGTGGCAAAAGTTTCTTATTTATATTGCAATGCATTTGATTACGCTGGCTTTCAATTACATATCATTTTGTGTCGAACCCCCCCCCCCAAATCACAATTTTCGCTGAAACGTTCCAACCAAAAGGCTGCAACGGTCCTAGGTTATGTCCTTTATTTGATTCCCGTGATCGAAGGAATGCACATAGAATGTACCGTTATAACTGATAAATTATACGTTAAAACTTAAATCAAACTCCTTTTAAGTCTATGGGCTTTCCGTGCATAGATGACAAGAAGTGGTCACATATCCTACAAAGACAATCATTCAGAAAGGGTGTTGGAGACGCCTAAACTTTGTCACCCATGACGAAAATAATTGTTTTAAAAACGGAATTTTATATAAATAATCCACAATTGTCCTGGTAAAAAATAATAAATAAATAAATACAAAAAGAAATCGTGGCCGAGCGGTCTAGCTTACCGGACTCAAGTTCTGGTGTTAGCAGCAGAATGTGGGTTCGAATCCCGGCCGTGACACTTGTGTCCTTGAGCAAGACACTTAACCATAATTGCTTCTCTCCACCCAGGGGTTAAATGGGTACCTGTGAGGGCAGAGTTGGTTGATTAGCCCTATATGCGCTGTAATGGCAGCAATTGAGCTGTATACTCCCCACGGAGCTGAGATGGTTTCAGGAATGATTTATGAGCCTTATGAGCCTTATGAGCAGGGGTAATGATATAATGCGCCTTGAGCACCACTTAGTTGGTGGATACGTGCGCTATATAAGTCCACACATTATTATTATTATTATTATTATTATTATTATTATTATTATTATTATTATTATTATTATTATTATTATTATTATTATTATTATTATTATTATTATTATTATTATTATTATTATTATTATTATTATTATTATTATTATTATTATTATTATTATTATTATTATTATTATTATTATTATTACTTTGGGGACACGCCCTGCCCCTTGGCCTAGATTTCCAACGCGCAGAAAGAGATAAAGTCACTAAAGCCTATCTTTTTCGAAACTTATTTTGTGTCGCTATATCCAGTTTCATGATTTTTATTCCAATGATAAACATACTAAAGAAGAATGAGTATCCCTACGAGCCATCTTCAATAACAGATTGTTCCCCTTTGCAATATTTCCAAGTCCATTCTTTCACCTTTTCACTTTTTCCCTTTTTTGTTTGCTTGGGGGGTGTTGCTTTCTTGAGCCTGCAATTTCCTTACGTGCAAGGCATATGAATGAGACAGTTAGGAAAGAAATCTTTCGTAAAAAATGTCATATCCGTGCCTGAGAACTGAAAGAAAAAATGTGACAAGTGAATGCCAATTGATGAAACTGAATTCTTGATCAACCACTTGCGACTGGTTGTGATTAAATTGAATGGACTTTGCGATTATTTAAATTTGAACGTACTTATTTTTGCGATGAGTTGGGTTAAATGACGATAAAATTCTCAACTTATGTATTTGAATGTATCTTTTTGCTGATTTAACGATGATGTAAATGATCATTCCTTTTCAAATCAAATTGAATGACTCGGGTATTAAATTGAATCAAAAAGATTAGAAATTCGCCGGGAAAACCTAAAGTAAACAAACAAAAATAACTGAATGTGTTTTAATACAGATGATACAAGTATTCACAACAAAAAATACATTAATCAGTTTTGATTGCCCTTAGACCTACGCATGTATAAAGCAATGTATACTCAGTGCTTGGCAAAATTAATGTCTGTGGAAAACAAAATCTCCACAGGTAACTCGGGCAGTTTTCGAACCCACGTCTTTCTGCTTACTAGTTCAGACGTATTACCATCGTCCGATGAATTCCATACAAAAATAGAGCCCAGCTCTTCAAACAATTCTCTGGTTTGGGTGTTACTTGACTCTGATACGACTGGACTTGCTTTTAAAGTCGTCACGATCAACGGGACATGGAATCAGAGTGCTTGTTTTACATGAAACCCAGTGACTGAAAATAAGTCCCTGCATGATAAGGTCACATTAGCGTTGCTGCTGCATAAATGAGCCAGTAATTTCCAGTCACTGTGTTCATCTTAAACTAGGACATCGATTCCATGCCATGTTGAAAGTCTACCCTGAGCTTTTCTTTCTAGAAAACACTATTTCCATTTGATCCTGATTTTTAATATGCAAACTACTCAAGGATTGAAACCTTTTTTTCATGGAAGACTATTTAAAACTTTATTTATAGTCACTGTCATCTAACGACATGTGCCCTCAACAGCTCATTCACCTTTCTGAAAAATTACCTGTGTGTTATGTTAAATGTTTACCTAATTGCAAGTAACACATCAGCGAGTACTTCATTTTCTTCTTTGAACTGAATCCGAACGTGAATAATAAAATAATAGTGCATAGAACAATTTTATTGAGATTCTCGCTATAGGACCGAAACATGTGGACATATTTTTTCCAAGCCCGACCATTTGCATAGTCGGGGAATCACCTACATAACCCAAAGCGTGTACAACAAAAGTTTTCCAACAAAGGGTTTGGAATCCATTGTGTTTGTGTCCTGTTTCAACAAAGGCCATTTTGGGAAACTGTGGGTGTTGACAATCTACAGCAGTTAAGTATGATTGAAGGACGCAAGTTCGTATGAGAAATAGAGATACATATATAACTGTGTTATATGGGTTTATCAACCTCACCCTCAAAGTCTACTGCACTACAGCACCATGGGTTCGATCACCAATGAGGTAGGAAAAGTTTGGAAATAACAATTGAGACAAAAACCCACGCGCGCATGTCCAGTTAATGCAGAAACAAAAGAATTAATTATCAGAAACGGCGTTTTGAAAAAGATACAAACACTACTCCATTCATTATGAACACAATCACGTGTCGTTTTTTGTACACTTTTCCAGTGATCACGAAGTCTCACATCGGCCTTATGACGTAAGGTGATATTTATCATCACGGGGGTGGGGGGGGGCAGTTTGTCCGAGTTTCCTTCGACTTAGGGTCTCTGGTTTATAGTGGCAAAAGTTTCTTATTTATATTGTAATGCATTTGATTACGCTGGCTTTCAATTACATATCATTTTGTGTCGACCCCCCCCCCCCCCCAAATCACACTTTTCGCTGAAACGTTCCCACCAAAAGGCTGCAACGTTCCTAGGTTGTCAGTGTTCTATATTTGATCACCAATGAGGGAGGAAAAGTTTGGAAATAACAATTGAGACAAAAACCCACGCGCGCATGTCCGGTTAATGCAGAAACAAAATGCTTTAATCAGCCGTGAATTATCAGAAACGTTTTGAAAAATATACAAACACCATTCATTATGAACACAATCACGTGTCGTTTTTTGTACACTTTTCCAGTGATCACGAAGTCTCACATCGGCCTTATGACGTAAGGTGATATTAATCATCACGGAGGGCAGTTTGTCCGAGTTTCCTTCAACTTAGGGTCTGTGGTTTATAGTGGCAAAAGTTTCTTATTTATATTGCAATGCATTTGATTACGCTGGCTTTCAATTACATATCATTTTGTGTCGAACCCCCCCCCCCCCCAAATCACAATTTTCGCTGAAACGTTCCAACCAAAAGGCTGCAACGGTCCTAGGTTATGTCCTTTATTTGATTCCCGTGATCGAAGGAATGCACATAGAATGTACCGTTATAACTGATAAATTATACGTTAAAACTTAAATCAAACTCCTTTTAAGTCTATGGGCTTTCCGTGCATAGATGACAAGAAGTGGTCACATATCCTACAAAGACAATCATTCAGAAAGGGTGTTGGAGACGCCTAAACTTTGTCACCCATGACGAAAATAATTGTTTTAAAAACGGAATTTTATATAAATAATCCACAATTGTCCTGGTAAAAAATAATAAATAAATAAATACAAAAAGAAATCGTGGCCGAGCGGTCTAGCTTACCGGACTCAAGTTCTGGTGTTAGCAGCAGAATGTGGGTTCGAACGGCCGTGACACTTGTGTCCTTGAGCAAGACACTTAACCATAATTGCTTCTCCACCCAGGGGTTAAATGGGTACCTGTGAGGGCAGAGTTGGTTGATTAGCCCTATATGCGCTGTAATGGCAGCAATTGAGCTGTATACTCCCAGGGAGCTGAGATGGTTTCAGGAATGATTTATGAGCCTTATGAGCCTTATGAGCAGGGGTAATGATATAATGCGCCTTGAGCACCACTTAGTTGGTGGATACGTGCGCTATATAAGTCCACACATTATTATTATTATTATTATTATTATTATTATTATTATTATTATTATTATTATTATTATTATTATTATTATTATTATTATTATTATTATTATTATTATTATTATTATTATTATTATTATTATTATTATTATTATTACTTTGGGGACACGCCCTGCCCCTTGGCCTAGATTTCCAACGCGCAGAAAGAGATAAAGTCACTAAAGCCTATCTTTTTCGAAACTTATTTTGTGTCGCTATATCCAGTTTCATGATTTTTATTCCAATGATAAACATACTAAAGAAGAATGAGTATCCCTACGAGCCATCTTCAATAACAGGTTGTTCCCCTTTGCAATATTTCCAAGTCCATACTTTCACCTTTTCCCTTTTTTTCCCTTTTTTGTTTGCTTGGGGGGTGTTGCTTTCTTGAGCCTGCAATTTCCTTACGTGCAAGGCATATGAATGAGACAGTTAGGAAAGAAATCTTTCGTAAAAAATGTCATACCCGTGCCTGAGAACTGAAAGAAAAAATGTGACAAGTGAATGCCAATTGATGAAACTGAATTCTTGATCAACCACTTGCAACTGGTTGTGATGAAATTGAATGGACTTTGCGATTATTTAAATTTGAACATACTTATTTTTGCGATGAGTTGGGTTAAATGACGATAAAATTCTCAACTTATGAATTTGAATGTATCTTTTTGCTGATTTAACGATGATGTAAATGATCATTCCTTTTCAAATCAAATTGAATGAATCGGGTATTAAATTGAATCAAAAAGATTAGAAATTCGCCGGGAAAACCTAAAGTAAACAAACAAAAATAACTGAATGTGCTTTAATACAGATGATACAAGTATTCACAACAAAAAATACATTAATCAGTTTTGATTGCCCTTACACACCTACGCATGTATAAAGCAATGTATACTCAGTGCTTGGCAAAATTAATGTCTGTGGAAAAAAAAATCTCCACAGGTAACTCGGGCAGTTTTCGAACCCACGTCTTTCTGCTTACTAGTTCAGACATTACCATCGTGAGATGAATTCCATACAAAAATAGAGCCCAGCTCTTCAAACAATTCTCTGGTTTGGGTGTTACTTGACTCTGATACGACTGGACTTGCTTTTAAAGTCGTCACGATCAACGCAACATGGAATCAGAGTGCTTGTTTTAGATGAAACCCAGTGACTGAAAATAAGTCCCTGCATGATAAGGTCACATTAGCGTTGCTGCTGCATAAATGAGCCAGTAATTTCCAGTCACTGTGTTCATCTTAAACTAGGACATCGATTCCATGCCATGTTGAAAGTCTACCCTGAGATTTTCTTTCTAGAAAACACTATTTCCATTTGATCCTGATTTTTAATATGCAAACTACTCAAGGATTGAAACCTTTTTTTCATGGAAGACTATTTAAAACTTTATTTATAATCACTGTCATCTAACGACATGTGCCCTCAACAGCTCATTCACCTTTCTGAAAAATGACCTGTGTATTATTTTATTGAGTCAGTGTCACACGTCACTGCACAACATTGGGGTTAACGCGTTGAGGTCATCCTCAAAACAATTGTTTTTACCTAATTGCAAGTAACGCATCAGCGAGTACTTCATTTCTTCTTTTGAACTGAATCCAAATGTGAATAATAAAATAATAGTGCATAGAACAATTTTATTGAGATTCTCGCTATAGGACCGAAACATGTGGACATGTTTTTTCAAGCCCGACCATTTGCATAGTCGGGGAATCACCTACATAACCCAAAGCGTGTACAACAAAAATTTTCCAACAAAGGGTTTGGGATCCATTGTGTTTGTGCCCTGTTTCAACAAAGGCCATTTTGGGAAACTGTGTGTGTTGACAATCTACAGCAGTTAAGTATGAAGGACGCAGGTATGTATGAGAAATAGAGATACATATAATAACTGTGTTATATGGGTTTATCTACCTCACCCTCAAAGTCTACTGCACTACAGCACCATGGGTTCGATCACCAATGAGGTAGGAAAAGTTTGGAAATAACAATTGAGACAAAAACCCACGCGCGCATGTCCAGTTAATGCAGAAACAAAAGAATTAATTATCAGAAACGTCGTTTTAAAAAGATACAAACACTATTCCAGTCATTATGAACACATTCAATCACGTGTCGTTTTTTGTACACTTTTCCAGTGATCACGAAGTCTCACATCGGCCTTATGACGTAAGGTGATATTTATCATCACGGGGGTGGGGGGGGGGCAGTTTGTCCGAGTTTCCTCAGTAGGGTCTCTGGTTTATAGTGGCAAAAGTTTCTTATTTATATTGCAATGCATTTGATTACGCTGGCTTTCAATTACAATATCATTTTGTGTCGAACCCCCCCCCCCCAAAAAAAAAAAATCACAATTTTCGCTGAAACGTTCCCATCAAAAGGCTGCAACGTTCCTAGGTTATGTTCTATATTTGATTCCAGTGATCGAAGGAATGCACGTAGAATGTACCGTTATAAATGATAAATTATACAGTTATATTATGCAGTTACATTATGCGAATGATGTCACATGACCAAGCCGGGCTGGAAGGAAAAATAGTCTACGGTATGAACTTCTAGACAAGAGATGTGTCATAACTAAGTTAATTTCCCTTTCATCGGACATAAACATTATGGAAGAACATATAAACCGTAAATACGTGTATCCGAATTCAGCATTAAGAGGAAAGGAGGAAGTGTATAGACCTACACCAAAATAATGTTAAATGGGGACAAAATAATTATGGTTTGATGGTGTTGACGATCTACTTGTAGATACTTCCACATTTAATTTTCGGTGTTATTTTTAATTTGTTTATTTTGACTTAATATAAATGCGTTTTTTATTCTCATACATTTATCATCATTTTGAAAATACATTTCCACAGTTCTTGAACAATTTTGACTAATAATAATGATCAATTATGGTATTAATCCCCTCATGGATGTGGAAATGGTCACGTGGGCTAGTATACGGAGCTCAATGTCATCATCTCTCAGCTCAATATTTTATGTAAGACTGTGTTTATATGTTTTTGATACACGAACCATCGCCGCGCCACACAGTCTTGGGAATTTTAAGAATTTTCCCCCCGAAAACGAGGAGAATAAACCACTATGCATAACGGACTGCCGTGAAGTTGTCGATCAGTGAACACGGCAGTCTGTTGTTGTTTATGCGCGTGCGCAACAAAAATGTAGGGGGGCCG
>CM055832.1:31950078-31970098 GCA_029582265.1 Zoroaster sp. YZ-2022 | reverse complement strand
CTCAAACACCTAATTATAAACTTTTTATTCGACAATTGTTTTAATGTTTTTAATTGTACCCTGCGCTGGATTATTCACGTTTCCTGATGTTATTACACTACGGAAATAAAAGTGTTAAAATGTATTTAAATTCAATTGAACATAACAACAAAAGGGACATACGTCCTCGGTTGCTATCACAATGGAAAACAATATGGTCCTCAATTGTCAGGAAATTGAAAACAATAGGTGGTCGTCAGTCTACACTATAAACAACCATAAGTGTGTCTATGGTGTAAACCGAGGACTTATAACAAAAGGGCACATTGGGTCCTCAGTTGGCGGTTATTTGTTAGAAACTGAGTGCGACTCTATGACACTCACGGGAGATATTATTTTGGCCACAGACAACGGCAAGGTACTGCTGGAAGTGGTGGGTTGTGAATGCCAGAATGTGGTAGGGACTTCCTCAGATGTACCATTGACATCTTGCCTCTACACCACTAAGAACCAGCTCCACAAGGCTGATCTTTCTCCTACGTCTGCTGCTGATGACATCTTTAATCCATACTGCCTCAAAGAGTTATACCCAGAAGAGATGGATCCCATTGCAGTCAGTCAGTGTTTCTTACATTCGACATGCTTTCAGTGAAGTTCCGGAGGATGAACGTCATAAGTGCAACAAGCGCTACCTGAAGCGACTTGATAAGATTGCTGCCGATGATACAGTGTCCAACATCCCGCATGAAGAAATCCCCAAAGTTATCGGTGAAATCATGGAACGCATCCCAGAACTAAAACAAGAACTGAATATGATGACAAGTCTGGGAAATAATCTCTCCACAACCCTTTGTGATCCTTCAACTGCAGTGTCTATGCTATTTGCGGCTGAAAACATTGCACATTACTTCATTGACTCTCTGACAACGAGGCTTTACTACAAGGCAGGAGCCAAGATGATCGAAAATGCCGTTAAGAAAGCAGCAAAACAAAAGGGCATCATAAGAGTTGTTGAGGTTGGAGGACGAATGGGTGGTCTGGCAAGCTATGTCCTAGAGCCACTGAAGCAGCTTGGTATGGATAAGCGGTTGGAGTAATATTTTACCGACTTGAGTGCGTCTTTCTTCACTCACGCACAAGGATCGCCCATGATTATCCATTTGTAAAATATCAGCAGCTAGACATCGAGACTGGATATTGAACCACAGGGATTCGTGGCTGGTTCTGTAGATATTGTGATCTGCATGGACACCCTTCATTCAGTTGTTGACTTGAACAATGGTCTACATCATATGCGGAATTTGCTCTGTCCAGATGTGGGATGCTAGTTATGTATGAAGCAACCAATAGTCAGTATATATCAGAGATACTTTTGGATCTCTTTGAGCTCTGCTGGGCTTTTTGACGATTTCCGCACTGATGTGTTGGAATCAACAGGGTTGGGTTGATCTGATGAAGAATGGTGGATTCACTGATGTTTGTGCTGTGTCCTCTCCTGATGAGTTTTTCCACAGCATCATGATTGGCAGGAAGTCAGACAAAGATCTATATCCAATAGAACCAACCAGCACGACTTCTGAGTGGCTTATTCTTCCGGACTCTACATTTGGTGAAGTGGAAAGGTTTTGGAGAGAGCTGAAAACAACACTACCACTCAAACACAAACTTCACATCTTCTGAGAGAAAACTTGATGATGCTTTGGAAGGTCAAGCAGAATGTGTTCACCTTGTTTACATTTTAAGCAAGGCTGATTGGAAGGCTTATAATCTCACTCGCATCTTGCAAGAGGTTAATGCAGCACCTGGTAGACTTTCACAGGTTTCTGTTGTCACAACTGGGTCCAAAACTATGACCGCAGTTGCAGTTGGATTGATCAGAGCAGCAACAAACCAATGCCAAACCCCCGTATTTTCCTTTCATATGGAAGACGAGACAAAAGAAAGCTTGAGCACTTTGGTCAAGATGATCGTACACTGTGACATCAGGGATCGAGAAATATACATCAATAAGGGAGAAGTCCTTCTGCCAAGATTGCTACAAGCAGACATTCTAGCTCAAAATACAAACAATGAAAAATACTGGCAACTCATCCAAAATGAAGACGTCGCAAGCAAGAATTCCTCCATAGATGACATGGGATTCAGTTTTTTAAGTGAAATGGATCCACCTCCCGGTAAAGTGGTTGTTAAAGTCAGTGCTGCTGCTCTAAACTTCAAAGACGTCATGATGTCTCTGGGACTCTTGTCTGGGTTAGACGAAGATGATGAAAGATGTCACTTTGGTCTGGAGTGCAGTGGAGTAGTTGAGAAGATAGGAGCTGGTGTCACCTCGTTGCAGATTGGAGATGAAGTCCTTCTGCCAAGATTGCTACAAGCAGACATTCCAGCATACGACACAAATAATTACACTTACTGGCAACTCATCCAAAATGAAGACGTCGCAAGCAAGAATTCCTCCATAGATGAAATGGGCTTCAGCTATTTAAGTGAAATGGATCCACCTCCCGGTAAAGTGCTAGTAAGAGTCAGGGCTGCTGCTCTTAACTTCAAAGATGTAATGATGTCTCTGGGACTCTTGTCTGGGTTAGACGAAGACGACGAAAGATGTCACTTTGGTCTGGAGTGCAGTGGTATAGTTGAGAAGATAGGAATTGGTGTCACCTCGCTGCAGATTGGAGATGAAGTGGTTGGCTTTGGTAAACACTGCTTTGCCTCACACACCATCAGTGATGCTCAATTACTGGAGCCAAAACCATCTAAACTCAGCTGAGTTGTAAGTTCTGGCATAAGTGTGGTCTTCGCTACTGCATATTACAGTCTTGTTGAGAGAGCAAATCTTCAAGAAGATGAAACTGTACTCATTCACTCCGCCTGTGGTGGTGTTGGATTAGCAGCAATTCAGGTGGCTCGTATGGTTGGTGCACGAATCATCTGCAGTGCAGGAAATGATCAAAAGAGGTCATACCTTCGAGAAGAGCTTGGAATCGAGATGGTCACAGATTCTCGGTCAGAGAAGTTTTATGATGATATCATGACTTGGACAGATGGCGCAGGAGTGGACGTGGTTCTTAACTCACTAAGTGGAAACCTATTACTGAAGGGAATAGAATGTGTCGCACTGGGAGGAAGATTCTGTGAAATCGGCAAAAGGACATCCTGCAGAAAAACGAATCTCCTTCTTATGCCATTGATATTGGAAAACAAGTCTGTGCTGTCATGTCAATTAGACCGAATGGTGAAGCTACAAAGGCCAAGGTTCAAAATTGATGCGACAGGTTACAAGTCTCTTTGATAAGGGGATCTCAAAGCTGTCCCTTACGGAGACGAGTTCAATATCTAACTTCGCAGATACCTTTCGTACCATGGCTAAGGCAGGTCATATTAGCAAAGTGGTATTTGACATCCCAACCGACTACAGACCTACTCAGGTTGTGCCTACTTGTAAGCTGTTTAAGGTCAATGCGACCTACATCATCACTGGTGGCTACGGAGGACTTGGCCAAGCATTTGCTCGTTGGCTATGCAAGAAAGGAGCCCGTCATGTGGCGCTGGTGTCTCGCCGTGGTTGTCAAACAGCTGCCGCTCGACGCACAGTTGCTTTTATGAAGAGAAAAGGTGTAAAGCTAAGGTATATGACTTTGCATTGGATTTGGCCGATGCAAGCAGTGTCCAGACGATTCTAAGACAACTAAAAGAAGTACACAATGCCCCAGCTGTGAGGGGAATTTTTCATCTAGCTGGCTTTATCGCAGAGGAATCTTTGTCCGACCTCACTCCTGATCTGATGGACAAAATTCTTGGAGCCAAGGCGGCCAGTGCTAGACACCTGCACAACCTGACAAGCAATTTACTATTGGATTTCTTCCTCATGGTATCATCTGTCACTGCAGTGTTGGGAAATCCTTCTCAGCCATGCTACACTGCTGCCAACGTTTACTTGGACAAATTGGCCGAAGAAAGAAAAGCCGATGGTCTTCCTGCCACAAGTCTTCAACTTGGGCCAGTACGGGGTGCCGGGTACCTGGAGAGCAATACTGATGTAGTCAAGACATTGGGGATGAAGGGCAACCTAACCCTCCACGTTGATGAGGTTCTGCAGGTTCTGGGTCAGCTTCTTCAAGCAACAGAAGCACCAGCTGTTCTTTGCCTTGCAAACCAGGTAAGAATCAAGTAACAGAGAGTCAGAGAGTACATTACGGAATCGTTTGTTGATTACACCCGTTTCATCCCCTTGACTAAATAAATTTGTGCAATTGTCACAAAACAAAGCGGCTTCAAATACTCAAAACGTCATTTAATTTTTGGTTAAATGATCATTTGTTGATACGAGCAATAAAAGCCAATTTATTCCCCAGAGTAATTTGTATTTTATAAGTCAAAAGGACCATACTCACCATTGATACTCCAGAAACAGTTACTAGTTTCATATTAAACAGTTTACATATAAAACACTTAAGTTCATCAATTGAGCATTTCTTCAAAATTGGGATTTGTGAAGCACACCATACATCTTGTATATTTATACACATGCAGCTTTCATATTGTGTGAAGCTAATTATAAATAATCGGAATTGTTCGACTCTCTGCAGGATTGGGACGCTTCTCTTCTACACTACCGCAATAACTCCCTCAAGTTCCGTCATCTTACCCTTGGGAAGCAGGTTGCCCAGACAGACTGTGACCTCAGTCAGGAGGATTTGGAGGACCGTGTCAAACAAAAGATGGGACAACTTCTGTGTAGAACCAGGCAGCATTGACTTACAACAACCCATGGATCAACTATGGTATCGATTCCTCATGGCTGTGGGAGATGGTCACGTGGCTAGTAAAGAGCTCAACGTCATCATCTCTCAGCTCGATATTCTAGGGGGTATCTGTACCAATGTGTTGCTGGAGAAAGCTCTTGATCACAGTGTTGTTATCAATGTGGCTGAGTAAGGTACATATCAATTACCCTCTTATAAACTCAAAACATCAATAAATGATCGAACAAATCACCTTAAATATGTGTGCGGGTTAAATAAAGTTGATGATGACATAGCAAACATCTTAAGAAATATCGTTCCATAGAATAAAACACAAGAAAGCTATACTGGACATTCGTCGACAGTATAGAATATGTTTGCATATTTTGAGAATGTAAATACATGTTGTTATATTTTGTTTAATTGTAAACAAAAAATAAATAATTAAGAATCATAACCGATTTGTTCAAATAAAAGTACAATATAATAAATTAATGAGTCATGGAATCAAGTTAAAGCGAATGTGGTACAAAGCAACAGTTATACATGTATGTGGTGCACACTCAAGCAATTGATTGTGTGACTGTGGTAGAAAATATAATCTAAATAGAGAATAATTTAGCTGTTGCAAACTGCTTACAAACAAAAGGTCCTGTAGTTTAAATGTTAGAATGGTAGTTATGACCTTAAATCTCGACCTCAGCAGAGTCTTTGTGAAAGGTTGTGAGAGAAAGCCATTGAGAGTCAAAACTATTTAGGCCACTATAGGCAATATAATTATTAAAGTAAAAAATTGATTATTGAGAATATCTATAAGCCAGATGTTTCAAATATTTTTGTTTTAAATCATTATTCATGATAATGGCTTGATGCTATGTATACTAATGTTTTAAATATTCACTATATTGTGCCCTAAATAAAAAAATAGTTTTACACAGTGCAGATATTATAAAACCAAAATCAACATAACGTTTGGTTTTAATAAGGAATAGCGTTTTTGACGTTCAATATTCAGCGAGAAATCTTGAAATATGTTTTGAATCATTGGTGAATGCTGTTAGGCCTGCTTTCTATAGAGCTAAAAAGCAACCAAACCGTGCATACTACATTCATAATTAACTATTTCCAAATTAGTTTTTTAGGTAAGGATATATTTTGTACTGAAAATGTTCGTGTAATAACTTTTGTTGTGATACATAATTACACAGAAAAAATTCAAATGAGTACAATTTTACTGTACAATGGGTAAAATAATTGTGATAATTTTAATTATTCTATCATTTAGACGTGCAGTGAAAAAGGAAACCAAACAGTTTATCAACAATATATTGATGTTCACATAATTATTAATATGCTCCTAGAACCATAGTACTTTTAAAAGTGGTGAGTAAATTGTGTATATTGTCAAAATGTATTTCTTTTTTATGAGCTTGTGACTTAAAATTTTTCATCAGATATTGTGAAGATTATTTAATTGGTCATATCACATGAAGTATACACACAGGCATTTTACAAAATGCAGTTAAACTTCCTTGAAAACAAACACTTTTAAAACTAATTTTTAATACGCAATTTATTTAATTAATTTTGTCCTATAATGGTTATGTTTTTGGAGATCGGTTTAACAGGAAGCATATAAATAATATTTATATGCTTCCTGTTAAACCGATATAGTGTTGGTAGACTTAAAATATATATTTAAAAAAATACTTTTTTAATTTTGAAGATTGCTACAAATTGAAGCATGTGATTTAGTTAATTTGTTTGCGCTTCAAAGACTTAATTTTTTTGGCAGTAACATTTACTAACATGTAAATATCCATAAATGTAAATCAACATTTACACAGTCAGTGAAATTCTTTAAAGACTTTATAAACTGTTCTAAACTCTGCTTAAAATAAATTCACAATTTAGGTATAAGGACAATTTTTATATTAATCACAACAATAATAGGCTGTCTACCCTGAGTTATGGCCCGTATTTTGACAGTATTTTGCGGAGGGCTCAGTGTGCATAGAGGCCATTTAAGGTATGAAGAAAGTATCTAAATGTAAAAGTCATGTGATTTCCTAAAAGAGGAGAACCTAAGCTTTAATTTGGATATAAATTTGTCGCCCTCCCTTAAAAACTTTTAAAGTTATAACCGTCGCTAGAAATAATTTCATTCGTATTTGTGTTTTAATCACAACAATGTCGGGTGTTTATCCTGAGTTATGGCCCGTATTTTGACCGTATTTTACGGAGGACTAAGTGTGCATGGAGGCCGTTTAAGGTATGAAGAAATTGTCTAAATGTAAAAATCATGTGATTTCCTAAAAGAGGAGAACCTAAGCTTTAAATTTGATATAAATTTGTCGGCCTCCCTTAAAGACTTTTTAAGTTATAACCGTCGCTAGAAATAATTTCATCTGTATTTGTGTTTTAATCACAACAATATAGGCTGTCTACCCTGAGTTATGGCCCGTATTTTTGCAGTATTTTGCGGAGGGCTCAGTGTGCATGGAGGCCATTTAAGGTATGAAGAAATTATCTAAATGTAAAAGTCATGTGATTTCCTAAAAGAGGAGAACCTAAGCTTTTAATTTGATATAAATTTGTCGGCCTCCCTTAAAAACTTTTAAAGTTATAACCGTCGCTAGAAATAATTTCATCTGTATTTGTGTTTTAATCACAACAATAAAGGCTGTCTACCCTGGAGTTATGGCCCGTATTTTGACAGCATTTTGCGGAGGGCTAAGTGTGTACATGGTGGTTCTTTAAGGTATGAAGAAATTATCTAAATGTAAAAGTCATGTGATTTCAAAAGAGGAGAACCTGCTTTAATTTGATATAAATTTATCGGCCTGCCTTAAAAACTTTTAAAGTTATACCTGTCGCTAGAAATAATTTCATTCGTATTTGTGTTTTAATCACAACAATCTCGGCTGTTACCCTGAGTTATGGCCCGTATTTTGACCGTATTTTACGGAGGGATAAGTGCATGGAGGCTGGTTAAGGTATGAAGAAATTATCTAAATGTAAAAGTCATGTGATTTCCTAAAAGAGGAGAACCTAAGCTTTAATTTGGATATAAATTTATCGGCCTCCCTTAAAGACTTTTAAAGTTATAACCGTCGCTAAAAAATAATTTCATTCGTATTTGTGTTTTAATCACAACAATATAGGCTGTCTACCCTGAGTTATGGCCCGTATTTTGACAGTATTTTGCGGAGGGCTCAGTGTGCATGGAGGCCATTTAAGGTATGAAGAAATTATCTAAATGTAAAAGTCATGTGATTTCCTAAAAGAGGAGAACCTAAGCTTTAATTTGGATATAAATTTGTCGGCCTCCCTTAAAAACTTTTAAAGTTATAACCGTCGCTAGAAATAATTTCATTTGTATTTGTGTTTTAATCACAACAATGTCGGGTGTTTACCCTGAGTTATGGCCCGTATTTTGACCGTATTTTACGGAGGACTAAGTGTGCATGGAGGCCGTTTAAGGTATGAAGAAATTATCTAAATGTAAAAGTCATGTGATTTCCTAAAAGAGGAGAACCTAAGCTTTAATTTGGATATAAATTTGTCGGCCTCCCTTAAAAACTTTTAAAGTTATAACTGTCGCTAGAAATAATTTCATTCCTATTTGTGTTTTAATCACAACAATATAGGCTGTCTACCCTGAGTTATGGCCTGTATTTTGACAGTATTTTGCGGAGGGCTCAGTGCATGGAGGCCATTTAAGGTATGAAGAAATTATATAAATGTAAAAGTCATGTGATTTCCTAAAAGAGGAGAACCTAAGCTTTAATTTGGATATAAATTTGTCGGCCTCCCTTAAAAACTTTTAAAGTTATACCCGTCGCTAGAAATAATTTCATTCGTATTTGTGTTTTAATCACAACAATATAGGCTGTCTACCCTGAGTTATGGCCTGTATTTTGACAGTATTTTGCGGAGGGCTCAGTGTGCATGGAGGCCATTTAAGGTATGAAGAAATTATCTAAATGTAAAAGTCATGTGATTTCCTAAAAGAGGAGAACCTAAGCTTTAATTTGGATATAAATTTGTCGGCCTCCCTTAAAAACTTTTAAAGTTATACCCGTCGCTAGAAATAATTTCATCTCGTATTTGTGTTTTAATCACAACAATATAGGCTGTTTATCCTGAGTTATGGCCTGTATTTTGACAGTATTTTACGGAGGGCTAAGTGTGCATGGAGGCCGTTTAAGGTATGAAGAAATAATCTAAATGTAAAAGTCAAGTGATTTCCTAAAAGAGGAGAACCTAAGCTTTTAATTTGGATATAAATTTGTCGGCCTCCCTTAAAAACTGTTAAAGTTATAACAGTCGCTAGAAATAATTTCATTCGTATTTGTGTTTTAATCACAACAATATAGGCTGTCTACCCTGAGTTATGGCCCGTATTTTGACAGTATTTTGCGGAGGGCTCAGTGTGCATGGAGGCCATTTAAGGTATGAAGAAATTATCTAAATGTAAAAGTCATGTGATTTCCTAAAAGAGGAGAACCTAAGCTTTAATTTGATATAAATTTGTCGGCCTCCCTTAAAAACTTTTAAAGTTATAACCGTCGCTAGAAATAATTTCATTTGTATTTGTCTTTTAATCACAACAATATAGGCTGTCTACCCTGAGTTATGGCCCGTATTTTGACAGTATTTTGCGGAGGGCTAAGTGCATGGTGGTCCTTTAATTAAGGTATGAAGAAATTATCTAAATGTAAAAGTCATGTGATTTCCTAAAAGAGGAGAACCTAAGCTTTAATTTGGATATAAATTTGTCGGCCTCCCTTAAAAACTTTTAAAGTTATAACTGTCGCTAGAAATAATTTCATCTGTATTTGTGTTTTAATCACAACAATGTCGTGTGTTTACCCTGAGTTATGGCCCGTATTTTGACAGTATTTTATGGAGGGCTAAGTGTGCATGGAGGCCGTTTAAGGTATGAAGAAATTATCTAAATATAAAAGTCATGTGATTTCAAAAGAGGAGAACCTAAGCTTTAATTTGATATAAATTTGTCGGCCTCTTAAAAACTTTTAAAGTTATAACTGTCGCTAGAAATAATTTCATTCTGTATTTGTGTTTTAATCACAACAATATAGGCTGTTTACACCCTGAGTTATGGCCCGTATTTTGACAGTATTTTGGGAGGGCTCAGTGTGCATGGAGGCCATTTAAGGTATGAAGAAATTATCTAAATGTAAAAGTCATGTGATTTCCTAAAAGAGGAGAACCTAAGCTTTAATTTGATATAAATTTGTCGGCCCTTAAAACTTTTAAAGTTATAACTGTCGCTAGAAATAATTTCATTCTGTATTTGTGTTTTAATCACAACAATATAGGCTGTCTACCCTGAGTTATGGCCCGTATTTTGACAGTATTTTGCGGAGGGCTAAGTGTGCATGGAGGCTTTAAGGTATGAAGAAATTATCTAAATGTAAAAGTCATGTGATTTCTAAAAGAGGAGAACCTAAGCTTAATTTGATATAAATTTGTCGGCCTCCCTTAAAACTTTTAAAGTTATAACTGTCGCTAGAAATAATTTCATTCGTATTTGTGTTTTAATCACAACAATATAGGCCGTCTACCCTGAGTTATGGCCCGTATTTTGACAGTATTTTGCGGAGGGAACTGGGTGCATGGCGGCCATTTAAGGTATGAAGAAATTATCTAAGTGTAAAAGTCATGTGCGTTCCTAAAGAGGAGAACCTAAGCTTTAATTTGATATAAATTTGTCGGCCTCCCTTAAAAACTTTAAAGTTATAACCGTCGCTAGAAATAATTTCATCTGTATTTGTGTTTTAATCACAACAATATAGGCTGTCTACCCTGAGTTATGGCCCGTATTTTGACAGTATTTTGCGGAGGGCTAAGTGAGCAGCGAGCGCCTTTAAGGTATTAAGAAATTATCTAAATGTAAAAGTCATGTGATTTCCTAAAAGAGGAGAACCTAAGCGTTAAGTTGATATAAATTTGTCGGCCTCCCTTAAAAACTTTAAAGTTATAACTGTCGCTAGAAATAATTTCATCTGTATTTGTGTTTTAATCACAACAATATATGATTTCTAACATGATTTATGGCCCTTATTTTGAAAGTATTTTGCGGAGGGCTCAGTGTGCATGAAGGCCATTTAAGGTATGAAGAAATTATCTAAATGTAAAAGTCATGTGATTTCAAAAGAGGAGAACCTAAGCTTTAATTTGGATATAAATTTGTCGGCCTCCCTTTAAAAACTTTTAAAGTTATAACTGTCGCTAGAAATAATTTCATTCGTATTTGTTTTTTAATCACAACAATATAGGCTGTCTACCCTGAGTTATGGCCCGTATTTTGACAGTATTTTGCGGAGGGCCAGTGTGCATGGAGGTCCTTAAGGTATGAAGAAATTATCTAAATGTAAAAGCCATGTGATTTCCTAAAAGAGGAGAACCTAAGCTTTAATTTGGATATAAATTTGTCGGCCTCCCTTAAAAACTTTTAAAGTTATAACTGTCGCTAGAAATAATTTCATCTGTATTTGTGTTTTAATCACAACAATATAGGCTGTCTACCCTGAGTTATGGCCCGTATTTTGACAGTATTTTGCGGAGGGCTAAGTGTGCATGGTGGCCTTTAAGGTATGAAGAAATTATCTAAATGTAAAAGTCATGTGATTTCCTAAAAGAGGAGAACCTAAGCTTTAATTTGGATATAAATTTGTCGGCCTCCCTTAAAAACTTTTAAAGTTATAACCGTCGCTAGAAATAATTTCATTTGTATTTGTGTTTTAATCACAACAATATAGGCTGTCTACCCTGAGTTATGGCCCGTATTTTGACAGTATTTTGCGGAGGGCTCAGTGTGCATGGAGGCCATTTAAGGTATGAAGAAATTATCTAAATGTAAAAGTCATGTGATTTCCTAAAAGAGGAGAACCTAAGCTTTAATTTGGATATAAATTTGTCGGCCTCCCTTAAAAACTTTTAAAGTTATAACTGTCGCTAGAAATAATTTCTATCTGTATTTGTGTTTTAATCACAACAATGTAGGCTGTTTACCCTGAGTTATGGCCCGTATTTTGACAGTATTTTACGGAGGGCTATGTGCATGGAGGCCGTTTAAGGTATGAAGAAATTATCTAAATGTAAAAGTCATGTGATTTCTAAAAGAGGAGAACCTAAGCTTTAATTTGATATAAATTTGTCGGCCTCCTTAAAACTTTTAAAGTTATAACCGTCGCTAGAAATAATTTCATTCTGTATTTGTGTTTTAATCACAACAATATAGGCTGTCTACCCTGAGTTATGGCCCGTATTTTGACAGTATTTTGCGGAGGGCTATGTGCATGGAGGCCGTTTAAGGTATGAAGAAATTATCTAAATGTAAAAGTCATGTGATTTCAAAAGAGGAGAACCTAAGCTTTAATTTGATATAAATTTGTCTCCCTTCAATAAAAACTTTTAAAGTTATAACCTTCGCTAGAAATAATTTCATTCCTATTTGTGTTTTAATCACAACAATATAGGCTGTCTACCCTGAGGTATGGCCCGTATTTTGACAGTATTTTGCGGAGGGCTCAGTGTGCATTTAGAAATTATCTAAATGTAAAAGTCATGTGATTTCCTAAAAGAGGAGAACCTAAGCTTTAATTTGGATATAAATTTGTCGGCCTCCCTTAAAAACTTTTAAAGTTATAACCATCGCTAGAAATAATTTCATTCGTATTTGTGTTTTAATCACAACAATATAGGCTGTCTACACTGAGTTATGGCCCGTATTTTGACAGTATTTTGCGGAGGGCTCAGTGCATGGAGGCTGTTTAAGGTATGAAGAAATTATCTAAATGTAAAAGTCATGTGATTTCCTAAAAGAGGACAACCTAAGCTTTAATTTGGATATAAATTTGTCGGCCTCCCTTAAAAACTTTTAAAGTTATAACCGTCGCTAGAAATAATTTCATTCTTATTTGTGTTTTAATCACAACAATATAGGCTGTCTACCCTGAGTTATGGCCCGTATTTTGACAGTATTTTGCGGAGGGCTCAGTGTGCATGGAGGCCATTTAAGGCATGAAGAAATTATCTAAATGTAAAAGTCATGTGATTTCCTAAAAGAGGAGAACCTAAGCTTTAATTTGGATATAAATTTGTCGGCCTCCATTAAAAACTTTTAAAGTTATAACCGTCGCTAGAAATAATTTCATTCGTATTTGTGTTTTAATCACAACAATATAGGCTGTCTACCCTGAGTTATGGCCCGTATTTTGACAGTATTTTGCGGAGGGCTCAGTGTGCATGGAGGCCATTTAAGGTATGAAGAAATTATCTAAATGTAAAAGTCATGTGATTTCCTAAAAGAGGAGAACCTAAGCTTTAATTTGATATAAATTTGTCGGCCTCCCTTAAAAACTTTTTAAAGTTATAACTGTCGCTAGAAATAATTTCATTCGTATTTGTGTTTTAATCACAACAATATAGGCTGTCTACCCTGAGTTATGGCCTGTATTTTGACAGTATTTGCGGAGGGCTAAGTGTATGGAGGCCGTTTAAGGTATGAAGAAATTATCTAAATGTAAAAGTCATGTGATTTCCTAAAAGAGGAGAACCTAAGCTTTAATTTGATATAAATTTGTCGGCCTCCTTAAAACTTTTAAAGTTATAACTGTCGCTAGAAATAATTTCTATCTGTATTTGTGTTTTAATCACAACAATATAGGCTGTCTACCCTGAGTTATGGCCCGTATTTTGACAGTATTTTGCGGAGGGCTCAGTGTGCATGGTGGTCCTTTAAGGTATGAAGAAATTATCTAAATGTAAAAGTCATGTGATTTCCTAAAAGAGGAGAACCTAAGCTTTAATTTGGATATAAATTTGTCGGCCTCCCTTAAAAACTTTTAAAGTTATAACCGTCGCTAGAAATAATTTCATTTGTATTTGTCTTTTAATCACAACAATATAGGCTGTCTACCCTGAGTTATGGCCCGTATTTTGACAGTATTTTGCGGAGGGCTAGGTGTGCATGGAGGCCATTTAAGGTATGAAGAAATTATCTAAATGTAAAAGTCATGTGATTTCCTAAAAGAGGAGAACCTAAGCTTTAATTTGGATATAAATTTGTCGGCCTCCCTTAAAAACTTTTTAAGTTATAACCGTCGCTAGAAATAATTTCATTTGTATTTGTGTTTTAATCACAACAATATAGGCTGTCTACCCTGAGTTATGGCCTGTATTTTGACAGTATTTTGCGGAGGGTTCAGTGTGCATGGAGGCCATTTAAGGTATGAAGAAATTATCTAAATGTAAAAGTCATGTGATTTCCTAAAAGAGGAGAACCTAAGCTTTAATTTGGAAATAAATTTGTCGGCCTCCCTAAAATACTTTTAAAGTTATAACTGTCGCTAGAAATAATTTCATTCGTATTTGTGTTTTACTCACAACAATATAGGCTGTCTACCCTGAGTTATGGCCCGTATTTTGACAGTATTTTGCGGAGTGTTCAGTGTGCATGGAGGCCATTTAAGGCATGAAGAAATTATCTAAATGTAAAAGTCATGTGATTTCCTAAAAGAGGACAACCTAAACTTTAATTTGGATATAAATTTGTCGGCCTCCCTTAAAAACTTTTAAAGTTATAACCGTCGCTAGAAATAATTTCATTCGTATTTGTGTTTTAATCACAACAATATAGGCTGTCTACCCTGAGTTATGGCCTGTATTTTGACAGTATTTTGCGGAGGGCTCAGTGTGCATGGAGGCCATTTAAGGTATGAAGAAATTATCTAAATGTAAAAGTCATGTGATTTCCTAAAAGAGGAGAACTTAAGCTTTAATTTCGATATAAATTTGTCGGCCTCCCTTAAAGACTTTTAAAGTTATAACCGTCGCTAGAAATAATTTCATTCGTATTTGTGTTTTAATCACAACAATATAGGCTGTCTACCCTGAGTTATGGCCCGTATTTTGACAGTATTTTGCGGAGGGCTCAGTGTGCATGGAGGCCATTTAAGGTATGAAGAAATTATCTAAATGTAAAAGTCATGTGATTTCCTAAAAGAGGAGAACCTAAGCTTTAATTTGATATAAATTTGTCGGCCTCCCTTAAAAACCTTTAAAGTTATAACCGTCGCTAGAAATAATTTCATTCTGTATTTGTGTTTTAATCACAACAATATAGGCTGTCTACCCTGAGTTATGGCCCGTATTTTGACAGTATTTTGCGGAGGGCTCAGTGTGCATGGAGGTCCTTTAAGGTATGAAGAAATTATCTAAATGTAAAAGTCATGTGATTTCCTAAAAGAGGAGAACCTAAGCTTTAATTTGGATATAAATTTGTCGGCCTCCCTTAAAAACTTTTAAAGTTATAATCGTCGCTAGAAATAATTTCATTCGTATTTGTGTTTTAATCACAACAATATAGGCTGTCTACCCTGAGTTATGGCCCGTATTTTGACAGTATTTTGCGGAGGGCTAAGTGTGCATGGTGGTCCTTTAAGGTATGAAGAAATTATCTAAATGTAAAAGTCATGTGATTTCCTAAAAGAGGAGAACCTAAGCTTTAATTTGGATATAAATTTGTTTGCTTCCTTAAAAACTTTTAAAGTTATAACCGTCGCTAGAAATAATTTCATTCGTATTTGTGTTTTAATCACAACAATATAGGCTGTCTACACTGAGTTATGGCCTGTATTTTGACAGTATTTTGCGGAGGGTTCAGTGTGCATGGAGGCCATTTAAGGTATGAAGAAATTATCTAAATGTAAAAGTCATGTGATTTCCTAAAAGAGGAGAACCTAAGCTTTAATTTGGATATAAATTTGTCGGCCTCCCTTAAAACTTTTAAAGTTATAACCGTCGCTAGAAATAATTTCATTCGTATTTGTGTTTTAATCACAACAATATAGGCTGTCTACCCTGAGTTATGGCCTGTATTTTGACAGTATTTTGCGGAGGGCTCAGTGTGCATGGAGGCCATTTAAGGTATGAAGAAATTATCTAAATGTAAAAGTCATGTGATTTCCTAAAAGAGGAGAACCTAAGCTTTAATTTGGATATATAAATTTGTCGGCTCTCCTTAAAACTTTTTAAAGTTATAACTGTCGCTAGAAATAATTTCATTCGTATTTGTGTTTTAATCACAACAATATAGGCTGTCTACCCTGAGTTATGACCCGTATTTTGACAGTATTTTGCGGAGGGCTCAGTGTGCATGGAGGCCATTTAAGGTATGAAGAAATTATCTAAAATGTAAAAGTCATGTGATTTCCTAAAAGAGGAGAACCTAAGCTTTAATTTGGATATAAATTTGTCGGCCTCCCTTAAAAACTTTTAAAGTTATAACCGTCGCTAGAAATAATTTCATTCGTATTTGTGTTTTAATCACAACAATATAGGCTGTCTACCCTGAGTTATGGCCCGTATTTTGACAGTATTTTGCGGAGTGTTCAGTGTGCATGGAGGCCATTTAAGGCATGAAGAAATTATCTAAATGTAAAAGTCATGTGATTTCCTAAAAGAGGACAACCTAAACTTTAATTTGGATATAAATTTGTCGGCCTCCCTTAAAAACTTTTAAATTTATAAAAGTCGCTATAAATAATTTCATTCGTATTTGTGTTTTAATCACAACAATATAGGCTGTCTACCCTGAGTTATGGCCCTTATTTTGACAGTATTTTTGCGGAGGGCTCAGTGTGCATGGAGGCCATTTAAGGTATGAAGAAATTATCTAAATGTAAAAGTCATGTGATTTCCTAAAAGAGGAGAACCTAAGCTTTAATTTGGATATAAATTTGTCGGCCTCCCTTAAAAACTTTTAAAGTTATACCCGTCGCTAGAAATAATTTCATTCGTATTTGTTTTTTAATCACAACAATATAGGCTGTCTACCCTGAGTTATGGCCCGTATTTTGACAGTATTTTGCGGAGGGCTCATAGTGTGCATGGAGGCCATTTAAGGTATGAAGAAATTATCTAAATGTAAAAGTCATGTGATTTCCTAAAAGAGGAGAACCTAAGCTTTAATTTGGATATAAATTTGTCGGCCTCCCTTAAAAACTTTAAAGTTATAACCGTCGCTAGAAATAATTTCATTCGTATTTGTGTTTTAATCACAACAATATAGGCTGTCTACCCTGAGTTATGGCCCGTATTTTGACAGTATTTTGCGGAGGGCTAAGTGTGCATGGTGGTCCTTTAAGGTATGAAGAAATTATCTAAATGTAAAAGTCATGTGATTTCCTAAAAGAGGAGAACCTAAGCTTTAATTTGGATATAAATTTGTCGGCCTCCCTTAAAAACTTTTAAAGTTATAACCGTCGCTAGAAATAATTTCATTCGTATTTGTGTTTTAATCACAACAATATAGGCTGTCTACCCTGAGTTATGGCCCGTATTTTGACAGTGTTTTGCGGAGGGTTCAGTGTGCATGGAGGCCATTTAAGGTATGAAGAAATTATCTAAATGTAAAAGTCATGTGATTTCCTAAAAGAGGAGAACCTAAGCTTTAATTTGGATATAAATTTGTCGGCCTCCCTTAAAAACTTTTAAAGTTATAACCGACGCTAGAAATAATTTCATTCGTATTTGTGTTTTACTCACAACAATATAGGCTGTCTACCCTGAGTTATGGCCCGTATTTTGACAGTATTTTGCGGAGTGTTCAGTGTGCATGGAGGCCATTTAAGGCATGAAGAAATTATCTAAATGTAAAAGTCATGTGATTTCCTAAAAGAGGACAACCTAAACTTTAATTTGGATATAAATTTGTCGGCCTCCCTTAAAAACTTTTAAATTTATAACCGTCGCTAGGAATAATATCATTCGTATTTGTGTTTTAATCACAACCATATAGGCTGTCTACCCTGAGTTATGGCCCGTATTTTGACAGTATTTTGCGGAGGGCTCAGTGTGCATGGAGGCCATTTAAGGTATGAAGAAATTATCTAAATGTAAAAGTCATGTGATTTCCTAAAAGAGGAGAACTTAAGCTTTAATTTGGATATAAATTTGTCGGCCTCCCTTAAAGACTTTTAAAGTTATAACCGTCGCTAGAAATAATTTCATTCGTATTTGTGTTTTAATCACAACAATATAGGCTGTCTACCCTGAGTTATGGCCCGTATTTTGACAGTATTTTGCGGAGGGCTCAGTGTGCATGGAGGCCATTTAAGGTATGAAGAAATTATCTAAATGTAAAAGTCATGTGATTTCCTAAAAGAGGAGAACCTAAGCTTTAATTTGGATATAAATTTGTCGGCCTCCTTTAAAACTTTTAAGTTATAACTGTCGCTAGAAATAATTTCATTCGTATTTGTGTTTTAATCACAACAATGTCGGGTGTTTACCCTGAGTTATGACCCGTATTTTGACAGTATTTTGCGGAGGGCTAAGTGTGCATGGTGGTCCTTTAAGGTATGAAGAAATTGTCTAAATGTAAAAGTCATGTGATTTCCTAAAAGAGGAGAACCTAAGCTTTAATTTGGATATAAATTTGTCGGCCTCCCTTAAAAACTTTTAAAGTTATAACCGTCGCTAGAAATAATTTCATTCGTATTTGTGTTTTAATCACAACAATATAGGCTGTCTACCCTGAGTTATGGCCCGTATTTTGACAGTATTTTGCGGAGGGCTCAGTGTGCATGGAGGCCATTTAAGGTATGAAGAAATTATCTAAATGTAAAAGTCATGTGATTTCCTAAAAGAGGAGAACCTAAGCTTTAATTTGGATATAAATTTGTCGGCCTCCCTTAAAAACTTTTAAAGTTATAACCGTCGCTAGAAATAATTTCATTCGTATTTGTGTTTTAATCACAACAATATAGGCTGTCTACCCTGAGGGCTAAGTGTGCATGGAGGCCATTTAAGGTATGAAGAAATTATCGAAATGTAAAAGTCAAGTGATTTCAAAAGAGGAGAACCTAAGCTTTAATTTGATATAAATTTGTTTGGCCTCTTAAAAACTTTTAAAGTTATAACCGTCGCTAGAAATAATTTCATTCTGTATTTGTGTTTTAATCACAACAATGTCGGCTGTTTACCCCTGAGTTATGGCCCGTATTTTGACAGTATTTTTGCGGAGGGCTCAGTGTGCATGGACGCCATTTAAGGTATGAAGAAATTATCTAAATGTAAAAGTCATGTGATTTCCAAAGAGGAGAAACCTAAGCTTTAATTTGGATATAAATTTGTCGGCCTCCTTAAAAACTTTTAAAGTTATAACTGTCGCTAGAAATAATTTCATTCGTATTTGTGTTTTAATCACAACAATATAGGCTGTCTACCCTGAGTTATGGCCCGTATTTTGACAGTATTTTGCGGATGGAGGGCTCATGGTGGAGGCCATTTAAGGTATGAAGAAATTATCTAAATGTAAAAGTCATGTGATTTCCCTAAAGAGGAGAACCTAAGCTTTAATTTGGATATAAATTTGTCGGCCTCCCTTAAAAACTTTTAAAGTTATAACCGTCGCTAGAAATAATTTCTATTCGTATTTGTGTTTTAATCACAACAATAGGCTGTGTTCTACCCTGAGTTATGGCCCGTATTTTGGACAGTATTTGCGTGGAGGGCTCAGTGTGCATGGAGGCCATTTAAGGTATGAAGAAATTATCTAAATGTAAATGTCATGTGATTTCCTAAAAGAGGAGAACCTAAGCTTTAATTTGGATATAAATTTGTCGGCCTCGGTTAAAAACTTTTAAAGTTATAAACGTCGCTAGAAATAATTTCATTCGTATTTGTGTTTTAATCACAACAATATAGGCTGTCTACCCTGAGTTATGGCCCGTATTTTGACAGCATTTTGCGGAGGGCTAAGTGTGCATGGAGGTCCTTTAAGGTATGAAGAAATTATCTAAATGTAAAAGTCATGTGATTTCCTAAAAGAGGAGAACCTAAGCTTTAATTTGGATATAAATTTGTCGGCCTCCCTTAAATTTTTTTTAAAGTTATACCCGTCGCTAGAAATAATTTCATTCGTATTTGTGTTTTAATCACAACAATATAGGCTGTCTACCCTGAGTTATGGCCCGTATTTTGACAGTATTTTGCGGAGGGCTCAGTGTGCATGGAGGACGTTTATGGTGTGAAGAAATTATCTAAATGTAAAAGTCATGTGATTTCCTAAAGAGAGGAGAACCTAAGCTTTAATTTGGATATAAATTTGTCGGCCTCCCTTAAAAACTTTTAAAGTTATAACTGTCGCTAGAAATACTTATTGTATTTGTGTTTTAATCACAACAATAAAGGCTGTCACTCCTGAGTTATGGCCTGTATTTTACAGTATTTGCGGGGCTGGTTGCATGGGGCCTTTAAGG
>CM055832.1:31912031-31949578 GCA_029582265.1 Zoroaster sp. YZ-2022 | reverse complement strand
TTTTTTTTTTTTTTAATGGCCCATGCTCGATTTTCCCCTTTTGGGGCAAAATTTTTAAATTCTAACGTTCATTCCAACGATGCGATCTACTACCCATCCACTACCCTCGTGAGTGTATTTTTCTAAAGTCTCTTGAATTTGTGAAATGATCATATCTAATACATTTTTGATATCATACAAATTAAATAAGACAATTGCCCCATTATTATGAAAATTTGCTTCTGCTTCTTCATCATCCATGCCGGCCAAGTTTTCTTTAAGTAATTTAATGCGCACGTATATCATTAACTTGAACGCTTTAAAATCTTTCAAGTCTTTAGTCAACACGGCGATAATCTTTGGTATTACAGCTCTCCAAAAAACATTTAAATGTTTTTCTTTGCTGTGATTCAACGGAACAATCATTAAATGTTGGCGTAAATAACCACCACCATTAATGGGAGGGTTAAACCTCAACATGGTTTCTCTGTTGTGAAACCTTTTAATAGCGTTAATGTAGTCTTTTTTAATCAACTGGGATCTCGCTCCCGAGCCGTGTAACGGTAGCTCAACATTTTCAACCACTACACGCCTTTTCAATTGAGCTAAATTTAATTCATATAATGGTTTTGGTTTTTGTTGATTTATATACTTTTTAACCGCGTTGTAATAAGAACGTTTATCAACTTTATTTTTGCTGTTTTGCAAGAGAAATATTCGGGTCATGTGTTGTTGAGCAAAATTTTTCAATTCTTCCAATGTCCATTTCGATAAATATTTAGTAGTCATCTTTATTATACAACTAGATAATATGGATTAGTTTTCTCACTTTTTAAAGTCTCTTTTTTAAAATACACTCTTGGCCTCATCGATTTTTGATGAGGCCAAAATATCTTTTTAGAAATTGTATTTTAAAAAATTCGTAAAAAAAAACCTATACAGAGAATTTAACCCAAAATATCTTTTTTTAAAAATCAGTGAAGTTTAAAGTTTAAAAGACAAAATAACATCAAATTAAAAAAAAAAAAACCCTATAGTAATAGGGAAAATTTAACCCAAAATATCTTTTTTAAAAACTAAATTTGTTTTTAAAATATGTTTTTAGAAATCGTTTTTTTAAATTCGTAAAAACCCCCTATAGTAATAGGGAGAATTTAACCCAAAATATCATTTTATAGGAGGTGGTCGGGATGCGGCATCTGACATACTACTACATGTGCAACATGTGCACAACATAATTTCCTGTCGACGTCGTTTGGGTGCACAAATTACTCAGCAACCCAAATGGACAAATTGTAAAATGAGTCGTACTGGAAAAACAGAAAGGGTCAACTTGTTCCCGATCCCCCAAGTCAAAAAGTCTGTATACTCAGTCAAGTAATAAGTATGCACAGCAAGTTAACTATGTGCATACCAAAACCTTTTTTAAAAAAATTAGAAAAAAAAGGTTTTCTTTGTGATTCAGGAGGAAACAACTCCACGCTTCGCTTACCGCAGTGCTTCAGGGGATTTTTTGCATGAAGTAGATCCCCCCCAAATATTTGGAAAATAATTCTACCATATGCTTTTCCCTTTCCTAATATAAGTAAAACTTGGTAAATTTCACTGAAAACAATTTATGGTCGTCCCGTGGCTGGGCAGCAAACTAACTTTAAAATGAATAGATATGTTCAACATAAAATTTAAAAAGGATTGCTGAAATATATGAGTAGGTGCAGGGCCAAGGTGATTTCATTAACCTGTTTCCCTTCGCTCCATTTTCATTTTTTTGCAAAGGCCTAAATACTCCCACCCCACCTCCCAAAAATTATCACAAACCAAAATCTAACCTGTGTTGTTCACTTCTTTCAACTTCTGGGCTGTTTCCTCCTTTCTCCGGACCTTACTGATGTCACAGAAACGTTTGTAGCACTCAGTCAGCGATACCCAACATGGTCCGAGTAGGGTTGTGCATTCAAACACTCTTGCTCATCTTGAAAATCAATACCGAGATTGATAGCAGAACTCCGTGCAATTTCTCCTTCTCTGCAGTCAAATTTTGTCCATTTGGTTCCAAAACGTACAAATTTACTCCACGAATCCTTGCTAAATTCAATGAACCTACTTTTTGTTGATGGTACTATGTGCATTACACACAAAAAGTCTGAAAAACGTTGACTTTTACTCACCACATCGTCACACGTTGGGAGTGCCGCCATCTTGTTTGTTGACAACATGTGGAATGTGGCCCAACTCAGAATAACGGCCCAACGAAATTAGTATTTACAGATTGTGCGTACTGGTTGAAGTTGGGACAGATTTTAGATTGAGTATTATCATGATTTTTCAATGAATTACGGTAATTTGTTCGTCATTTTCTCGACCATGTGCACAAAATACATCTGGGGATAAGTGAATTTGACATTACTATAGCATTTTCTTTATATAGTGAAAAAGTAAATAATCCTTCTGTGTTGCACGAACGAACACAAAAACGACCCACGTATTATGGCCTAAATGGGCCCGCCCCCAGAACCACGAGTGTCTGGTGTGTGTAAGTCCAATGGGATTTTGGCTCAGAAAAGTAATTTTGAAGAAAAAAACAAAAGCAAACTTTGACCTTCGGTACGACCGGAAGCAAATGTCGAACGATTTTGACGTTAACTTTTCAAATGTTGCCTAAGCCTTGATCTATCAGATCCCAGATTATGAACATCATAGCTTTAGTATATTTTGATATACAGTCGATAGCAAATGGTCATTTTGATACCTGATGACGTCATCATGACGTAACAACTTCTGACGTAACAACATCTAGATTCATCTACATGATAGGTCTTTATATGTGAAGTTTCAAGGTTGTGTTGTTAACTTGCACTTACGATGTAGAGAAGAGTTAAGGAGAAGAAGAAGAAGGAGAAGTAAAAAAAAAAAAAAAAACGGAACAATTACAATAGTTGTTCGCGCTGTAGCTCGAACACCTAAAAAGACACTGTATGGAAAACATGAATGTATCAGCATAAGACATGTCCGAAGGTATAAATTTACTTTATTGAATGTCCGTCAAATTGATGGCAAAACTCAATGAGATTAACAATTATACCCACATACGTTTGTGGGCACTGAATGTCTGAACAATAAAGCAGTAATAAGTGTCGGGGTGAATTGACAATCGTTGGGTCCGACTTGATTTGTAATTAGGTGTTCGGCTTTTCAGCCGAACAACTATTGTAATTGTTCCGTTTTTTTTTTTTACTTCTCCTTAATTATTCTCTACATCGAAAGTGCAAGTTAACAATATCACACAACCTTGAAACGGGCTCACCTCACTATCATGTAGATGAATCTAGTTACGTCATAATCACGTCATCGGGTATCAAATACAAGCCATTTAAGTTTTAAAATGACCATTTGCTATCGACTGTATGTCAAAATATACTAAAGCATGATGTTCATAATCTGGGATCTGATGAATAGGCGAGCAACGTTTGAAAAGTTAACGTCAAAATCGTCTGACATTTGCTCGGTCGTGCAGAAGGTCAAAGTTTTGATTTTTTTCTTCAAAATTCCTTTTCCGGGCCAAAATCAATTGACTTAACACACACCAGACACTCGTGGTTCTGAGGCCCATTGTTTACAAACCACAGAGACTGAGATCGTTATCTACTGGAAAACAGCTGGCGGTCTTCACGGGGACGTTTGCGGTTTCACAGGCTAAAGCTCTTGCAGGATAAACAAACCGCAGAGACTGAGATCGTTATCTACTGGAAAACAGCTGGCGGTCTTCACGGGGACGTTTGCGGTTTCACAGGCTAAAGCTCTTGCAGGATAAACAAACCGCAGAGACTGAGATCGTTATCTACTGGAAAACAGCTGGCGGTCTTCACGGGGACGTTTGCGGTTTCACAGGCTAAAGCTCTTGCAGGATAAAATATATTTTATAGATGTGTGGTTGGGCGTTTAAGCCAATAACGGATGCGCTACAATATTTCTAAAACCATAGATCGTATTAACTTAATACTGCAAGTACTCATTTGACGAATCTTAAGTCACATTTTAACAATGATCCCAATTGATGAGGACATCAATTACCGTCACTTTCGAACACCTTGAGTTTGTGCACAAACTCTGAATTTCTAGTTATTATTGTATTTCAGGCCTAGCCTATCTTATGAAAATGAAATGGTTTGCTTTTGTTACAACGGTTTTTGTTACAAGGGGAATCTGTTATAGGGAGCAAAACACGGTGATCCAATCGATGGGTATTAGGGATGGATTAAAGAGGATACAAGGGGTGGCATGCACAAAATGTGTATCGTCAATGGCTATACATGGTTTGAGGGGATTAACCCGGGTGAAAATAAATGATGCATGATGTATAGTATAATTTAAGAACAAATATTTAGAAAGGCATGTATTAAGCATGACAATATTGTAGTATATTTTCATCAGAAAAAAAGTATAGATCTTATAAGTCCTTTCTGCTCTGACCCGACGAATATATATTGAACTAGTTATTCAAAGTTATAGCTAACATTGCGTTTAATTTAAATGAATATGCACTTATAGGCTTCATTTAGGCCAAATAAAAAAATAAACATGTTTAGCGTCCTGCCTTTTTGAAAAAAGGAAGGAGGAGGGCCTTTTTTTTCTTTTTTTTTTCTTTTTTTTTAAAATGGCCGCCCGACACATTTTTTAAGACAACCGGCCGGGCTATTTTTCAAGATGGCTGCCAGCTTTTTTCAAAATGGCCGCCACTTAGACTCAGGAAATGACATATTGGCTTCTTATGGGCAAGATGCAACAGAAAATGAGACCAAAATAATGCCACTATGCAGAACCGAACATCTCTTCTGCGCAATTGCACCATATGATGTCACTTTAGCCTCTGTGATGTCGCATTTATGGGAAGTGAATAAGTTTTTTAGTGACACATAAAGACAAAACAATAAAAGTAGCAAATGAAACAATTTTCATATCTAATCACCTGTTTCTTCACAGATATTCAAAGGCCTATAAGTTCTCCAATGGTTTGTGTCAAATTTATGTTTTAACTTTTATATCATCAAATTGGCAAACATTGTTCATATTTAGCATCAATCTTACCCTCTTTGTTGGTCATGTCAACCACTCTACATTATCAATATTCCTAATCACCCGTTCCTTTACCAAGGTAAAGTTTGAGATACACATGTATTGTTTCTTCCATGATGTATTAAATGTATATTACATTTGCTAGATATGAGGTGTTAAAAATATATGCCATAGTGCAGGATACACATCCAACTAGCCAAAACTATTCAAGTCAGTAAATTTCTAAATACACAGTCTGATATTTTCTGGCAGCTATTGCTGGTATGACCTTTCACCAAATCCAATGTCATGAAATCAGTCTAACTAGGGACAAAAGCCCTTGTATTCTTTCTGTGAGGTTGTTTACCACTGGCTTTGCAAATGTCACATAGTGGATCTTGACCATCGTTCGCTTCCAGGCTATGTTCAGACCCGCAATAAAAACACAATGGGTCGCTGAATGTCACAAAATAAGCTGCCTCAATTGGCATGTCACACGGTGTGCTAAAGTAAAAAAAAAGTACGATCTTTATTTATTTTAAAATTTATTTTTTTCGTCTGAGATCGTTAAAAAAAAAAAAAAAAAAAAAAAAAAAAGGAGGCGGCCTCTAAAAAGGAAGCGGGCGGGGACGCTAAACATGTTTATTTTTTTACTTGGCCTTACATGTATCTTGTGATTTTATGCCTAAAATTAAACATGAAGTTTAATGAAATTAAACAAGTTGCATTCCCACAGTGATTGCATTTCATGATTTGCAAAGCATTGTACAGGCCAGTCGGTAAGTCAACCACATAAGTTCACTTGCAGCCTTTGGAGCTGTTGTTTTTCCAGGCATGTCATTAAACGTTTCCCCAAATTTCCCAAAAAAACTTTCTGAATTGTCATGTGTTTTAGCAGGACAATTTGTTTCCTGTCAACCTCCTCCATAGCAGTTACATTTATACAACCACCTAAACCATATTTATTTTAAGTCGCTTCTTTGAAACATTCTGACAAAAATTTCCTGGAGATCATGTTATTTATATGATAAACTGCTAAAATGTGTGTCACACTTTTGTTTTATCAGTTACCGCCCTTAACCTCAATGCAAATAAAACAAGGTTAAAACAAACAGAATTTTGTTTGTTTTGGCAATCTAAATGCAATGGGCGTATTAAGTACACATGACTTGTGTAGGGCAAAATTAAATCAATTGTTTATCACCCGACGCAAGAATCATTTACTTAACATAATTTTGGCAATACAACATTTAGGTGTAAAAGTAGGCCTACTTTAACAATAATGGAAATTATTTCCAAAATTGCTGCCACGTTGAAATCCAGAATGGCAGCCAAAGATGCCAATGAAAAGAATGGCACCCTAACTATATTGCCCTAAGGAATAAAACCATGTTCCAGATGTAGTGTGCCTCAAAAACTGGCTTTGTGCAAACATAGCTGCATTACAAGTAGTTAAGAACAGAGTACAGTTTAACAGTGTTATGTCACTTTCTACATGAGATAGTATAAGCCAGAGTTGTTGACTCGAGTCGGTGACTCGGACTCGAGTCGCCAATTTTTGTGACTTGCGACTTGACTTGACTTGGACAAAAATGACTTGGGACTTGACTTGACTTGGACAAAAATGACTTGTGACTTGACTTGACTTGAGTAAATTTGACTTGACGACATTGCAAGTCATCATGTATTTTAGGTTGTTTTATTACATGTATTTTTCTGGTCAATCCGGCCACGGCAGCCGAATACTTTTGTGACGGGAAAAAAATGCCGTCGCGATTTTATATCTATACGTAATACATAATAATAGTGTATACTGTACACGTACATGTATGTGCCTTGTACTGTAAAGTGTACGCTACATGTCTAGTCTTCAACACAATCCGTCGTAGTGGAAGAAATGGGCTATTACTGGTAAAGGCATTGCATTAATATTCAAAATAATTTATACAAACGGCTGGAACGAGGTTATAGCGACATTGTTAATTGTATTAAGAATTTGTCAAGTGTTGAACAAATTATCACAAATTTTTCGTAAAACAAAACCGAATAGCTATTTTGACTCAAATTATGTTTATTATGTGTGTAATCATTAAAGGGTACATGTTTTTTTATTTTATGTTTTACTCCGTAAAAAGGGAATTTTAAAATATTTTACGAACGTAATTTTTAAATTCTCCTTACATCACCTATGCAAGCGTTGTCAGAGTTGTCAACACAGAATCAGTAAGGATTTCATGCACAACGTTGTAATACACTGGATCCGGAGTCCGTGATTTTAACAAATGTATTGTTTGTGACAATTAACAGCGACCGAATAACTAAGCAGCAGCAATTACTAGTTTTTGGGGCGTATACAAAATTTATCTTCTTCCAAATTACCAAATTCCGAGGCCCATATAAGAGTGTAAATTACCATCCGTCGGTTTCCGTCCTGGGAGAAAAATGAATTGTCCCGCGTGTAACAGCTTCAACCGTCTGCAAATTTTCGTACAAATATTGAAATGAACCACTCTAAATACATGTTACCTACGCTAGATTGATAATTTTCAGATTTAACAAAATTAAATCCTCAATCGCTTCTTTCTATACTTTCCACACAACCCCATAATTTCTGGACCGAATTGATGAAAACTACCTGGTTCCTGTTTTATAAATAACATTGAATTCAGATGCGGACACCAACAAAACAATGACGCACTACACAATTTGTGAAGCGTTAACGTCATACTTGGATTTGTTTGTGAGTTTCTGGTCTTCAATAGTCATTTATTTACCTCCCATCATGTTATCACTTGTTTTTCATTTATTTTATTCAATCAGCAACTTATATTAATGAAGTAAAATACGTCTAAACATCTTCAATAAAGTGTCAATCTTTAGGCCTACAGTGTACATGTACATTTGAGCCTATACGTTTCACCATACATTTCCCTTCACATGTACTGCACGATACACGGTACACGTGTGTGCGTTTGTATAGTTTTCTAGAAAATATTGCCCGATGATTACAGCGAGGTTTCGCGGCTAATGAATTCGAGATAAATGTGTCAATTATGTATATCCTATAAACAACAAATGACAAACACTGGATTTATTCTCACTGCCAAGACAGGGAACATGACAAATAGAACATTATTATTGGCAAAAAAAAAAGAAGAAAAAAAAGGCTCCGGTTTCTGGTGATCTCCGTGCGCGTGGCCTCAGCTAGACCTGCACGTCGGCATTTTATTTTATTATTTTTTGCTATGAAACGATGTCCAATCGCAGCCACACTTTTTCACATAGGGGTATAAACGTTTGGCTGATTTGTGAGTCCTCTCTTAGCCACCATACTTTGTATAATGGGAAATTTGGTCCCCGCCTACACATGTAAAAAAAATTTAAACAAACAAAAAACTAAATCGCGTCACCGCACCAATTTTGAAACTGGAGACTTTTTTAGCCTTATTCGGGACGATAAATGACTTGTGACTTGACTTGACTTGAGAAAATTTGACTTGTGACTTGACTTGACTTGGGAAAATTTGACTTGTGACTTGACTTGACTTGAGAAAATTTGACTTGAGACTTGACTTGACTTGAGAACATTTGACTTGTGACTTGACTTGACTTGAGAAAAAATGACTTGTTACAACACTGGTATAAGCTGACTCTCAGAGGGGGATGCACTTGCTCGGGTGTGGGGAACATACTGAAAATACGTTTCTGTGAATCACAACATACCCTACAAAAATAAACGAAATTGTGACGAGCATAGCACCACTGTCAAATCCATTCCTTTGGATTTCAAAATAGCCACTATTTTGGACATATTTTCCCCAAATTTGTTACTCTCTGACCACCTAATACATTGTTGTTTTCCATTTAATGTTATATTTTGAGTCTTGAAATCTGAAAATAATATTACTTATTTTGTAAAGTAGGGCCAAGCCACTGTATAATTTGTTCAGCAGCACTTTTATTCAATTATTTCCTTATTTGGCTAATATTTCTGATATGAAATGATGATATGCGAACTATGTTGGAGATATGAGGTTTTAAAGTCATTGTCGAGTCAAATATAACACCCAAATTACGTGCTTGTGATGAGGGAGTTATCTGCGAGTCACCAATTGTAATAAATGGAAGAGCAACTTTAGACAATTGCTGACGTGATCCAAATAGAACAAATTATGTTTTTTCGTCGTTCAATTTCAGGACGTTTTGTCTCATCCAACTTCGAATCTCTTGAATACATTTCTCCAGTGTTGTAATGCAGGAATCGGCAGGTTCTTGAGAAGATTTAAAAGTAATGTAAAGCTGTATGTCATCAGCGTAGACATGGTAATTTAAATTATACTTCAAAATGATATCACGAACTGGAAAGGTATAAACAGTAAACCACTGTGGGCCGAGCACGAAGCCTTGGGGTACAGAATAGTCAAGCATAACAGGCTCGGAGATAGTGTTACCAATACAAACATGCTGGGGCCTATTTAAAAGGTAGGACCTACACCAATCCAGGGCTGTGTCATGTATTCCAAGATGATATTGAAGGCGGGAGAGAAGGATTTTATGATCGACCGTGTCAAAAGCGGCGCTTAAGTCTAACAAAACTAATGCAGTGATTTTTCCATCATCCATGGCAGATTTACATTTCCAGTTGAGATTCAATATCATGACATAAATCTTTTTAATTTAATTTAATTTAATTTAATTTAATTTAATTTAATTTAATTTAATTTAATTTAATTTATTAAAATACGCCCATTGCATTTAGATTGCCAAAACAAACAAAAGTAAGGTTGGCTGCAATTCTGTTTGTTTTAAACTTGTTTATTTGCATTGAGGTTAAGGGCGGTAACTGATAAACAAAAGTGTGACACATTTTAGCAGTTCATCATATAAATAACATGATCTCCAGGAAATGTTTGTCAGGATGTTTCAAAGAAGCGACTTAAAATAAATATGGTTTTAGGTGGTTGTATAAATATAACTGCTATGGGGGCGATGACAGAAACAAATTGTCCTGATAAACCATGACAATTTAGAAAGTTTTTGGGGAAATTGGGGAAACGTTTAATGACATGCCTGGAAAAACAACAGCTCCAAAGGCTGCAAGTGAACTCATGTGGCTGACTTACAGCCACAGTGTCTGGAACAAACTGGCCTGTACAATGCTTTGCAAATCTTGAAATGCAATCACTGTGGGAATGCAACTTGTTTAATTTCATTAAACTTCATCTTTAATTTTAGGCATAAAATCACAAGATACATGTAAATGAAGCCTAAGTGCATATTCATTTAAATTAAACGCAATGTTAGCTATAACTTTGAATAACTAGTTCAAGATATATTCGTCGGGTCAGAGCAGAAAGGACTTATAAGATCTATACTTTTTTCTGTTGAAAATATACTACAATATTGTCATGCTTAATACATGCCTTTCTAAAGATTTAAGATCATTCTGGCACAGTACCCTAAATATTTATTATCATGCTGGCTTCAGTTCATGGAGTGTCAGATTAAAAACTAAAGGTTAAGCCTTTTATGAAAACGCTGACATGGGTTTCGGATGTATTGATGATATTGGGCACTGATGTCCCAAGTTCTTTGTTTAGTGTTAAGAAAGTTATGATATATTGAAATAAGCTGAAAATGCGATACTTCAAAGACTGGCTACACATCGTCCAACTCTACACTGGCAGCAGAGGATGGTCTTTTTTTTTTTTTTTTTGCTACTAGCTCTTTTCAGATACTACCAGCTGTTTTCAGAGCTTTCAACTATTAAAAAAGAGAGAATATTACCATGTTTATCATTAAACAATAAATAAGTATTTCTTTTTCCTCCCTCTTTTTTACCGATTTTAGATATAACCTGTTGATTTTCAATGTTTTTATATTATTTTCGTCCTTAAATGACTTAGTTTTTATATCTTCTTCTAGTGACCATTTTGTTTTGATGTGTGTTTAATTTTGTTAATTGACGCATTCGACGTTGCAATGGATCTTGTTTTAAAAAGACGTCATACTAAAGATATTGGTGTTATTAGTTGCAGTAATACTCTTTAAAAAGCAATGTAGTGAAGCTATGCAGACATCCGTTTAAAGTACAACCTATGCGAAACATTTATTTATTTATTTAGGGCCCATCCAATAATCGCATACACCAATTCATTTGCTATCGTTACGCTCCCCTTTGGTACCAAAATGTTTAAGTGAACTGTACTATTTACTCATGGGCGGATCCAGAACATTTTTTAGGGGGGAGGGGTTGAGAATCAAAAACAATTATTTTTCAGTACTACAAAGGGTGCCGCCACTTCCTCTGCGCAACGGTTAGTACAGTACTAAGTAGGTCACCTCCTTATGTTTATCCCGCACACTGTGGGAATGGGAGTGCGTTCTCCCCTCCCCTCCCCCTCTCTCTCTTTTTCTCTCCCTTTTTAATTTTTTTTAAAACGATTTTAGGGGGGGGGGGCTACAGCCCCCTTAGCCCCCCTGGATCCGCCAATGTTACTAAAATGTGATTGTGCAGAAAGAATGGAGCGGATTTAAGAGTAACGTTAGTAAAGAAGAGCACAGACGAGTGAGAAAAAACCATTCATTGAGGTCTTGCACGCGTCTTTCGTGCTTTACACTTCCTGTATATTAGCATAGTGGGTCCAAGGTTAATGCCTCGTCAACTTCGTCATTCATAAAAAGGTGGGTGGAAATAAACATGGCGTAAGCCAATGAGAGCTTTTATTCATGATGATCATTTCATAACAGTATATATACTGCATGTAAGTTCGATGACCGCTTTTATAGCTCACTTGCAACTTTGACCAATGAAGTCCCAAATCTTGGTAAGATTTATTAGACTTAGAGTAGTAAAACAACAAAGAGTAAGGATATTTTTGGTCTGCATAGCTCCTTTAAATTCAATGTGCTTTAGTATTTGGTATACATGCGTCACGGTGCCGGTCCCGGTCATTCGGGTTTCGATAATACTTTCGAGGAAGAACGACTTGTATAATCCTCTACCAAGGACATTGTCCAGCGATACGACCCTTGATATAAATAACACTAAAATACAGCGGAAATTGTAGACATTATAATTGTGAAGTTGTAGTATGAGTAAACATTATATTTATAATTGTCAGGTTGTAGCAAGAGCAGACATTATAATTGTCAAGTTGTAGTAAGAGTAAACATTATAATTGTCAGGTTGTAGCAAGAGCAGACATTATAATTGTCAAGTTGTAGTAAGGACATACATCAATATTGTCAGGTTGTAGCAAGAGCAGACATCAAAATTGTCAGTAATAATGGTCAGACTTTTACAAGTCTGACCATCACATCACTAAGTATGACGTCACACTTAAAGCCCGCCCTCTCGCGCTAGTGCGCTAACACTACTCAACATAAACATGCACATTTGCACACACTCATTTTTGCACATTTTTAGTCCACAAACGGGGTCTGAAAAGCGCCTTTTATACTACTGTTGTTATGAACCGTTATCATTTGGGATTATTTTAATGAAAATCGTTGATAATTGTTAACCGTATGTGATTTTTAAAAGACAAATAATTACAGTTGCGCACAAATTTTTAGAGACTTCAATTTTTTTGAAAAATAATCTTTTCAGCCCAGCTATCAAAATCAAACTAAAAAAAACATTTTAGAATTCAAAGGAGCTAATATGCAGACCAAAAACATCCTTCCTCTTTGTTGTTTTACTACTCTAAGTCTAATATTACAAATCTTACCAATATTTGGGACTTCAGTGGTCAAAGTGGCAAGTGAGCTATAAAAGAGGCTGAGAGACAAATTTGTAGACTAACTATTTGTGTGGATTTTAAACATTGTACCCCCAAAAAGACAAATATTTACATTTGTACAATTGTTTTAGAGACATTCAATTTCTTTAAAAAAATCTTTCAGCCCACCTATCAATAGTTAAACTAAAAAGTATTCCAGAATTCAAAGAAGCTGTACAGACCATATATAAAACATCCTTCCTCTTTGTTGTTTTACTACTCTAATTTGGGACTTTATTGGTCATAGTGGAAAGTGGCTGTTGGACCTATTATCATTTGTCACCACAGGGTGTTTGTAAACTTATCAAAGAAACGTGTGATTTTGTGTTGGGGTGAATTTAACCTAAATTGATTTTAAAACTTATTTTTCGTCATATAATTTTACAAAATATTAAACAGTGGTTGATCATCCATTATTTATTTTATGCAGATCATGTCTTCAATACAGCAAGTGTTATTAGTTTTTTGTAAAATCATATATTTTAAATTTCAAAGTTTAAATTTGTGTTTCTTTTCTCTTAACACAGATAACCTGAAGAAATTGCATATTTCAGTAAAAAAACAACGTTTATTTTATTTTCATATAATTTAAATGTTAACTTAAGGATTTATGTAAGGCCATTTCATTCCACTACACAATTGTTCCTTAACTTAAAGTTTGAGTTAAATAAAACCATAAAAACTGTTTACAGTGACCAGAAATAAAGTGCAGTGATTATTTACTGTTATTTGCACCGCACCCGCCAACTGCTTAATTTTTTTAACCTGGTAACAGGCTAAAAATTACCCAACAACAGGGTAAAATAATAACACAACTCTGTTGGGTAAAATACATTTAATCAATACCTGGGTAAGATTTTTACACAACACCAGGGTAAACTTTGGGTTGGGTAAGGTTTACCCAACTTTTGTGTCATGAAGGGAACATGGTTGTTTTGGGGGTTTTTAATCAATATTGGGTAAAACATTGCACAATGCTGAGTAAATTTTTAACCATCCTTATTTGGGTAATTATATTACCCAAGCCGACAACCATGTTCCCTTCTTACCCTCGAAAAGGTAAGAATTTTACCCAAATTTTTTTAGAGCGTAAGACACCATCTTTTAAAATGCCTTCATTTACTTATTTGACCTTTAGAACCTATTTGACAATTGGCTTTGGGGTCCGCCATGATCTTTAAAATATAAGGCCGCTGTTTTGAAAATGAAGGATCTGATTGTCTGACACACTCAAAAATGTTTTTGATGAAATGTTTTTGATGAACTGTAGGGCCCTGCAAACCTAAAGACGCTGGACAACTATACACAACCACACCCCCACACAGTCGTGAATCCCAAGATGACCGAGGACATCTATTGTTCCGTTCTATTGCTCCTGCTGTTATTGAACTTTAACTTTTTGAAGCAATCTCCATTGAATATGTACACGATGCCCATCCGAGGACCTAAAAACAAGGAACGTCTTTTGTTATAAGTCCTTGGATGGTATGCACAGCGGCGTAGCCAGGACTTTTTCAGTGTGGGGGGGGGGGGCACAGGGAGGCCATTGCTTTTTAGTGGGGCCCAGAGGTATGGGTTTTTCCCTTTTCTTTTTCTTTTCCTTTTTCGGGGCACTATCGGGATTTTTCGTGGGGGCACCTGGGGGAACTGGAAATTTGTGGGGGGGGGGGGGCACGTTCCCCCAGGCTCCGCCATGGCTACGCCGCTGGCAAGTACAAAGCCACAAGGACCTACATGCCCATTTCTCTACCAAATATACCACTGAAATACAAGATCTACATAGGCCTATGGGCAATAACATGGTAACTTACGTTACAGTTTTAAGTACTTTTACAGTCTGTAGAGTCTGACATCTTCATGCATTTGTTTCACATGTTAGTTTTGTATTTGTTGTAACACGGTTGCATAGCTAAACATGTTAATTAAACCTTGAACATATTTGTCAGTTTTGAGTGGCAATCGTTCAAACTTCGGTAACTTACATTACAAAAAAAGGACATGCATTTTTTTTAAATACGTGTTGAGTCAAAAGTCTCCTCATACTGGACACTCCTTGTTTAATCAGTAACTTTCAGTTATCTCGATACCGTTTCTGAGTAAATTTTTGACATTATCATTCTGTTGAGATTTTTTAAAGTATTATTTTGTTTTTAAATAATTCATTATTAAAAAATAATCACCATAGAATATGTTTAGATATGAGACTTTCCACTAAATTACCCACGATTATCCATTAGACCAAAAATTACATTTGTTGAATAGATTAAATTAAAAAATCACTAAAAAAGCTCTTGAATTTTACCCTAAATACATTATGTGAGTCATAAAGATGGATTTTGCAAGATCGTAGAATGTACTATGCTTGGGAGATTTTTCGATAAATCCGAGTAGTCTATTTGTTTGTTTAAACCGATACCGAACCGTTGGACTGGGACTTTTTACTGATAAATCTGAAAACCTAAAACTGAAAACCAAGTTTTTTTCCCATTGATAAACTGGCTAGCCAAAGATTTAAAACCGCCCAAGCCTCGAGTGTACAGCATACTCAAGACAATGCAAGAAGATAACATGTGCTCATCAAAAAGGAAACAGGTTGAATTATGGGTAAATTCTTCTGCCCTTGTATGCAGTAGTGCCCTCTGTTGTTAATTAATTAATCAACTTAATCATGATGCAATAAGCAATAGGCATTCACTAATCACGGTAACTTACGTTACATGTCGGTAACTTACGTTAAAGTAAATTACGTTACAGTTTTCATTGTTATTTTTCTGAAGTGGTAGTATAATAATAGTAAGCTCAAACTGAAGGAAGAAAAAACAATTGGCAAGTTTAAGAAATATAATAAAAACACACATTCATTTTGGTAACTTAGGTTGCATACCCACAACACCAAATTTCATATGTTCCAGTAACTTTTTTGGACCAGAATCAAGAATAAAATAAATTTCTATATGAAAGGATATGTAGCAGACTACTGAAGAATCAATAACTAGATAGAATATTGATTTGAAAATTAAGATTTCCATTATACACCAATTAGGCACTTATTTGACACAATTCTAGTGGTAGGAGCACCATAAAATAGTAAATTGTGATTTTTTTGGTTTAATTTGATGTATAAATATTTTTTCATGCAACACAGCAGACATCACAGATATATACAACACATTAAGATAACTTTTTAACTCATCTAAAACATTTTAAATTTTAGTGTCATGTCGTGGTTCTCGTGGAAATTGCCCCTATGTTTGTAATGTGTAGGATATGATCTTTACAATCATCTAAATATTGGAAAGTTTTTGGTTCGAGGAAATTAAAGGTCTTGTGAAGAGTGTATTTACCAGACTTTATTTTTTGGTGCTGTTATATTGATTGGTATGAATTAAAAACAATTTTAAATATATTTTTTAATCAGACACCTCGATGGCATGATCGAAAATAATAAGCTTCAAACCTGACAGAAAACTGTAGGAAACTTTTTCTCTAGCAACACTGCATGCAGTGGTGCGTTGTATACGACGCTTACTTGGGCAAGTGCTGTGGATCGCGGATCGGGAATTGCCTAAGTGTACGTCACGAATTTTGTGCTAATGAGGGGGTATGGGCGTGTCGAAAAGCACCCCCTAAATTTAAAAATTAATATTTTTATGGTATAAACGTGAGGGGAAAAAATTACACAAATGACAAATATATGTTCCAGTAGGCATACTTTATTGTATACAATGAAAAAAAACCCTACTTCATAGGACCTTTAACTCTTACCATAAAAGCATTGCATTGGATTGTAAAGTTGCTACGTAACTTCCGTCGTGTTTGTCATATATAAATTTGTCGCGCGGATTGTAAAATCAAACCCTCTCGATCTTACAAACATTACCGATATAGTTATCAAGACGACCCAAGCCTACATGTTTGGCGATCCAGATCTCATCAAAGTTAAAGACAACCGATGAAACTTTTCGTAACTTGTTGAAATGTCAGCAATGTATTTCACTAAAGAGAACTGTGGATCTATAAGTGCCGTCAACATGATTTGCTTGTTGATAGTGTATTTTACTTTGGCGGGACAAGTTCGGTGTGACACAACTAGTAAACCCGTACAGACTGATGATGCAGAAACTACGAGAAATGTGACAACTGATACCGTCACCGGCCCGCTCTCACCCTCGGTTTGCAACATGTCCATAGTTATGTCCGATGTTGAATCTAATGAAAGTAGTAATCCCGTTGAGCACTTTCGACGGCTTGTGAACGACGAGTGCAATCTTCGTTTACATGAAACTGGATTTTGTGGATATGGAGATTGAGGACCCTCTGTCCGCCTACTTGGAAGACATCGGGAACATTATAGATCCACTCACTTGGGTATGGGCCAAGGGAGGGAGGGGTAAACTTTTACTTTACTCTCCTTTCAATTTCAACCATCTGTCTCTGACGACTTTAAGCCCTGGTGTGCATTCTTTAACAGTTAAGATACAGTCATCTCACAATTGTAATGAATCCGACAAAGAGAAAATACAAGCGATTGCTGGACTTTTACTGAACATGGTGAAAGGAGCAAATAAAGATGACATTAGTCAGACCGATGATCTTGATATTGAAGAATTGATATGTCTTGAGAAGCAGCTTAATAGCATCTCGGCTTTCTTCGGTATACTGTTGGACATGCACTTCACAATGCAACAAGAACCCGTCTTCAGCTGTTGGATGAACAGTATAGACAATGAAACAGCAGTAGGGAAAGAGGGTTGGTTCACTTTGCTTTCGATTTGTTGCTTAATTTTGGCTTTATTCGCCCCGATGGCTTTGACCTTCTTCATCCAGAAGAATCCACCGGAAACGGAAGAAGATGAGTCGCTGATCGAGAGAATCAGCCTATTATCTGACCTACCACTTGGACTAAAATACATGATATGTTTCTGGAGAAAGGACAGCTGTCTTGCGGGTACAGTAAGGTGGATAGTGTTTTTACTGCTCGTCACATTATTTCCGTATATTCCCATTCTCGTTTCATTTTTTTCTGACAAGGAGGGCTTTACGAAGAGATGGAATGCCGTTTTGACCAGTACAGGCTTCAGCGGCGTAGGTGTTCTCATCTTTTCCGGTTTATATAACTTCTATTTCGTTGCATTTGCCACCTTTCTGGTGGTGAAATGTCAGAACGAGAATATAAAAAGACATCCCAATGGCAACATACCGGTAGTGCAGACGGAGAAATTAAACCTTCATACGGTGTTCTTGTCTGACATGTTTTTGCGTGCAAAGATGTTCCTTGATGTGAAAGGTTGGCTATGGCCGGGGAGTCTATGGGAAGATTTTAATAAATGCACGTTAGCCATCATCTATATTACCGGCATATATACAACATTCAGTTTAATGTATTTACTGCCAATTTGTTACTGTTTCACAAAACAAGTCTCTTTTAACAGTAGCAAATCTTGGAATATTATAAACTTATTTTTTGCTTTTGTGTGGGTTGTATCATTGTACTTCAAGCTTACTGCTATTTTGGTATGCGTTTCAGAAATTGTAGGGTACACCTTTATGGGTTTTGTTGCAAATACCGAACATATTGGCTACATTGTTGTTACTGCTGGGATCCTAGTTGGTTATATAATCACTACCATCACGAGATTTACCAAAGGGTACTACACCCTATTACGTCAGGTTATGGGGATTGCAGAGGATATAGGACAGCATAGTACTAGGCCAGCACGAATTGACCAGTACACCTTAGTTACATTCACCAAAGAAGGAATTCTAAAACTGGACTCTAAACCCTTTTGGTTGATTGTGGAGAAATACCGGCCAATCAGAGTGCAAGTCGCCTTAACCTTACTTCGTCTCATCATTATCGTTTTATGTGCCGCATTTGTGCTGTTAATCTTGAACTTCATTAAATCTAAGAATATTGTACACACTACTCTGGAGTTCTTCGCTTTGATCGTAGTAGCTTATTCCATTCCTACAGCTCTCAGTGCGCTGCAATCCCCAGCTGCTAAATGTTGTTACAATGAGGCGAAGAAAAGAATGATAAAGGAGGACTTGTTGCACTTTGTAAGCAATCGTAGCCCGACGGGAATCGAGGGAAATGATAAACAGATCGTGCGTGAAAATGCACGCCGAGGCCTTATATTTGTCAACAATAAATGGACCAGTTTGCGCAATCGTATTTGCCGAGCCTATTCTGAGCTTACTGGACGCCATCGGCGGCCCACATGGCCTTTCGACGACACGCATCGTTACGTGCCCGTGCCCGATGCCCTGGCCCCCGTCGCTGTTCCAGAGACGTGAATTTATGAGCGACATGCGGTTTGCGCGCATGCCCGAGAAATGTACGAGGTCATTCATAAATGCATATTCATTAAGCGTGACCTGCTAAAGTTTTTCGCGGTGGACCATTGATAAAAACCTCTTTTTTGTACTGAATATACATTTTAAAAATAAGGTTTAACAAATAGAATTGTGAAGAAATGTCGCGTTCCGCACGACTGTATAAATAAAATGATAAAGCGAGCATGTAAGGGCGCGAAATTTAATATACTTTGTGCGCATAAGTTTGCTTCGAACAACGTGCGACAGCTGGAAAAAAGCAATATTTTGAGGTGAGTTTTCTTTATGAAGATGATTTTACATTTACTCCTGGAAAGAATGATATACCAAATAAACCTCATTTTATTGAATTATTACTTTTGTATGTGAGCAAACCCTGTATTTTGATGTAAAATAGTGGGATTCCCCCGCGGGTTTAGCGCCATTTGTAAACAACATCCATGGGAGGATGAGCCTCCGTAACGTAGTTTGTGTGTAACGGGGTCGGCGGGAATATTACTAGGATAATGCAGTAGGCCTATGCAGTTGTTATGTGCGGATGATCGGTCATGTACATGTACATGTACATGTACAGTACATGTGCACATTAAATTTTGTGCTTTTTAATAAAGTAGGTCTATTTTAGTAAAATTTAAAATGAAACTTAGGGGATGATTGTCATTCAGAATCAGATGTCTTTCGGTGGACTTATTGATACACCGCCCCCCGCATGGGCATGCATACAATATTTTGCATAGAAGTTTTGATTTTTGTTTGTTTGACTTTATGATTTATAAAATATACTTAATTTATTGGCAACCCAAACACTAAAATTTAAACAAAGTTGTACAATATGCCTATATATATATGCAATATTTTATCTTTAGAGAAAAAATGAAATAAAAAAAAATTATGTTTATCTTAGAACTATATAGCAACTGCAAGTAAAGTCACACATTCTTAATGGAGACTGTTATAGTACAATATGTATATATGCAACATATTATCTTTAGAGAAAAAATGCTGTTTATCTTATAACATTTCTGAATGAAAATTAGTAGTACTATTATCCCTGTGTATATGAACAATGTGACCATTGACATCAGACATCATCTTACAAAAGAGCCCCAAAGGTCAATCTGCACCAGGCACAACATGTACACTGGTCTATGACATGAAACCATAACATCTGATATTTTGAGATGTCAGCAGCAAAATTCTTAATTTGATTTATTTTTAATAAGGCATCTTACAAAAGAGCCCCAAAGGTCAATCTGCACCAGGCACAACATGTACACTGGTCTATGACATGAAACCATAACATGATATTTTGAGATGTCAGCAGAAAATTCTTAATTTGATTTATTTTTAATAAGGTACTATTACGTCTCAAATCTTATTCATCTGAAAATTAAAAAATTCTTGATGTTATGTGGAGATTGAAGTATAAAATGTACAAACTCTGCATACAAATACACACACTTTTGCCCGGCGGGAAATCACTCTGGTACTCTAAAGGTCAAACAAAGTGTAAACAAGTCACATGGTCTATATGCAATTATTTTATCTTTAGAAATTAAATTAATTGAATTAAAAACTAACTCATGTTTACCTTAGAAATATAGCAACTGCAACTATATTTGCACATTATCAATGAAACCTGTGTGTACTATATGCCTGTAAATATGCAGTTATTTTATCTTAAAGGGACAATATTGTTATGATCAACAGGGCATGGAATTGGTGTTACTTTTAAATTAACTCAGTGACTAAAAAATAACAGCCACATGATAAGGTCATATTACCATTGCTGCTGCATAAAAGAGCAAGTAATTTTTAGTCACTATGTTCATCTTAAACTGGCACATCGACACAATTCCATGCCCTGTTAAAAGTCTGCTCGGTTCGTGATAATATTGCTCCTTTATAAGAAAAAAATGAAATTAATTAAAACAAAATAATGTTTACCTTTAGAAATATAGCAATTGCAAGTATATTGGCACACCCTGAATGAAAATTCTTAGTACTATATGCCTGTATATATGCAATTATTTTATCTTAAAAGATGACTCTAAAGTTGAAATGAATTAACAACTATTAAACTTTGAATTATATGTATATCAATATATTAATCTCAATGAAATCTGTTAGTACTAAATGCCTGTATAATATTACAATATTTAGAAAGGACTATTAAAAACTAATTAAAAACTGCTGTTAAAGTTAAGGAAACGGATTGGTAATAGAAATAACAACATGGTTAAAACTTTAGTGAAAAACTTACTCAGTGTAAAGCTGATGATGGTATTAATTTTCCATATAAATTATCTTGAATAAAGCGCTGTAATTTTTAAGAGTTAAAATATATCCAGTTTGAATTTAGGAAAGAATACTCTTTCCTAAATTCCATAATTAAAAGAATACACACAATCTAAATGCATTTTCACAATTTCTTAGGAACGAAACACCTTAGGTTGGTTTAATATATCTTGATTCAAAGAGAGTAAGCATACTCATAGAAGCAGTTTTGCCAACATTGCCAATGTTGTACCTTCCCTTCAATGTATATCTTGATTCAAAGAGAGTAAGCATACTCATAGAAGCAGTTTTGCAAACATTACCAATGTTGTACCTTCCCTTCAATGTATATCTTGATTCAAAGAGAGTAAGCATACTCATAGAAGCAGTTTTGCCAACATTACCAATGCTGTACCTTCCCTTTAATATATATCTTGATTCAAAGAGAGTATGCATACTCATAGAATCAGTTTTGCCAACACGACCAATGTTGTACCTTCCCTTTAATGTACATCTTGATTCAAATAGAGTAAGCATACTCACAGAAGCAGTTTTGCCAACATTACCAATGCTGTACCTTCCCTTTAATGTATATCTTGATTCAAAGAGAGTACCACACTCGTAGAAGCAGTTTTGCCAACATTACCAATGCTGTACTTTCCATTAAAACTTACGTACTATATGCCTATATATATATATCTTTAGAGAAAAAATGAAATAAAAAAAATTATGTTTATCTTAGAACTATAGCAACTGCAAGTAAAGTCACACATTCTTAATGGAGAATGTTATAGTACTATATGCCTGTATATGCAACATATTATCTTTAGAGAAAAAAATGAAATGAAAAAATAAATTTACCTTAGAACTATGCATATTATAGCAATTGCACACATTCTCAATGAAAACTGTTAGTATTAGGCTATATGCCTGTATATATGCAATATTGTCACAATCAACAGGGCATGGAATCTGAGTGCTAGTTTTAGATTAACTCAGTGACTGAAAATAATACCCACATGGTAAGGTCATATTACCGTTGCTGCTGCATAAATGAGCCAATAATTTTTCAATCACTGTGTTCATCTTAAGCTAGGACACCGATTCCATGCCCTGTTGAAAGTCTGCTCTGATCATGAAATTAATTAAAATCAAATGATGTATACCTTTGAAGCAACTGCAAGTATATTGGTACATTCTGAATGAAAATGCTTAGTACTATAATGCCTGTATATATGCAATTATTTAGAATTGATTCTAAAATGAAATGAATTAAATACTGCTGTTAAACACAGAACTAGATATAGTAACTACAAGTAGATTTGTACATTATCAATGGAAACTGTTAGTAATAAATGCCTGTATATATGCATTATCTTGAGACTCTGAAATGAAATTTCAAACAGGGGTCCCATAATCCCCCCCCCCCCATAGTTTTTAAGGTATTTGTTTATTGTTATTTGTGAATGGCTCTGGAAAAACCATAAACTTTTCGGAGTGACCTCCCATATTTATCGTGAAAATTAACAACGTTCCCAACAACGTTTTAGGATTTTTCTTTTGCTATCAAAATCTAGAGAAAATGCTCTAACTCTATATGGTGAAAATCTCAAACTGGTCCCCGGGGTACGTTTTTCACCTTTCCATGGCTGTTACACATTATGGTAAATGCCGAGAAGATTCCGGTTTTGCCAGAGCAGGTCACATTTTATAATAAACAAATTAATAAAATTTTAAGAAAAATTTGTTTGGCCCCACAGCAAAATATTTGATCCTATTTGAATCCTTGAAAGCGGGAAGGAAAGCTGCTCTATGACTTCAATAAAATTATTTTCAGGGCGAACATTTTCCAGGAGTTACTTTTTTCAAAAGATTAGTCACTGCCCCTCCCTTGACAAATTTCTACCTATGTGTCTATTTTCATCCTATTTTCAACCCCATCACTTTCCCTAAGTCCACTAAATGTCCTCTTAATAACACTGACATGATGAGTATAACAATGGCATCCTGACGGTGATGGTTAAAGTGTTCACGGCATTACTCCAATTTCCCCCAGTTTTTACCAACACTTATTGACACTGGTAATGGCACCTGAAATACACAAAAGCCAGAAATATGGGTTAACTGTTTTTATCAATGTCGTTTGATGAAATATAGTTAAGCACATTTTGGACTGTTTTTACTTCATATTATAGCAAGATCTCTCTCTCTCTCTCTCTCTCGAGGTGGTAAGACGTGTGTTATTTGAGCTCCGGTAAAATCACTATTATTGGCCGTTTATACTTACAAGTTTACTATTTTTTGTATATCATTGTATTTCTTATTATCTATAGAATTATATTATTCGTCCTTCTCTGTCAGATTATCGGTATTTTTTATGGTTTTTGGGAGTTTTTTGGTTTGGTTTTTCGGGTTGGTTTTGGTACTGTGGACGGCCATCATGGCCAACCAAGCAGAGCCATTACAAAAGGGGCGGTCAAGCGGGACAGCTAACACCATCTATTTCCTTCCTCCATGCACCAACAAAGACCCTATTGTTCCTGGTGGGAGCTTTCCTGGGCCCGTCTCCAGCAACAATGGGGTTGTCTTCTACGCACAGGACAACGTTTCTGTGCGTACTTACATTGACCATTTCTCAAAATCTATTTCTCCCGCACATATAACCGACGCATCACGTATTAGAAATGGCCGCATTGCGCTCTACATGTCCTCGGGAACGGCAGCCTTCGACGTCGTAGAAAATGGCTTGGAATACGACGGCTCCTTTCTCGAGGTCATGCCGCTTGTCCGCCCCACCACTCGCATGACTTTATCAAATGTTTTCCCAGAAATACCAAACATGGTGTTAAATAGCAATCTCTCAACTTTTTGTAAGGTGGTTTCACAAATTCGCTCTGTTCCCCTGGGTTTTCAACAAAAACAACTAGCTCATATCCGGTCCTTCAGGAGACAGGTTAGCGTGTTATTGGACAAGAACATCGCACCGCCGGCTTACATCAGTTTTACACATGCCGGCGAAAACTACCGGGTTTTCATTTCAACAGAATCCACCCGGTGTTTCCAGTGTGGTGGACTCGGCCACATCGCGCGTTCGTGCAGGAAGGGAAACCCGACTAATGACAACAACGACAACAACCCACTAAATCCACGTCCAGTTTTCATTCATGGTAAGTCTGATCCCAAACACCCTCCCAAACAATCCAAACCTGTCCCCACTAATTTGACTGCCCCGTCTGATACCGATAACGCTTCCTCGGGGAGCGACCCCCTTGGTAGTGGTGTTGCCCCGGTCGAGCTACCGGCGACGGCGGATCCGGTGGCATCACCGACCTCGAACCCCGACCGCAACCCCTTGAGGTCCTCGCTCGAGGCGTCTCCTCGCGGAGACGTAACCCCCTCTCACCGCCCATCAACCTCTAATCATATCTGGGGTACGCCCCCTCGTCCCGCCCGCACCTTCTCTGATGCAGTCCTAAAAAGGAAATTAACACCTCCCCCAACCCTCTCCAACAAATTCACTCTCCTCCAATCCCCTTCCCCCCCAAGGAAACTCAAGCGAGTCACAAAACCTATGTCGGTTGACCCTCCCGCCCCCACCCAAACGCCTTCCAATCCCAACCCCAAACCCTCCCACCCCAAACCCTCCCACCCCAAACCCTCCGACCCCAAGCCCACCGACCCCAAGCCCACCGACCCCAAGCCCACCGACCCCAAGCCCACCGACCCCAAACCCACTACTCCTGCCCGAAACCCCGCCTCCCCTGCCCGTACCTCCGCTTCCCCTGACCGTATACCCGCCACCCCTTCCCGAATCCTCGCCACCCCTGCCCAAATCCCCGCCACCCCCGCACCACACCCCACCTCCATCCTCGACACCCCCACAACCAAAACATTCACCCCATCCACTCCCTTAAAATCTACTCCTACACCTTCCATACCTACGACCTCCACCCCCAACACACCAAGACATATATCCTCCGCACCCTCCACACCTTTATCCCAGACTACTGACCAGGACACTGACACAGACATGTGGAAGACTCTCAGGGCGACGACCTCGCCCTCGAGGGTCTTACCGCTCCCACAAACACTCTCTCCCTGCGCGAACTGCAGCGTTTCCTGTCTGCCGTAAAAACAAAAAAGAAACCCGCCATGATAGCAAAAACGTTCACGTCCAATATCCCTAGCCTTGTCAAACAACTCAAACAACTACGAACCACCCCCAACCTCACTAAAACTAGATTGCAGCAGAGACTCACGAAACTCGTAAGAACTTTAGACAATTAACTTTTTTATTTAAACTTTCTCAATGGATTCTTTTGCTTTCCTTTCTTGCGATGACATTGTCACTCCTCTCCCTAAACACTGGAGGCTGCAGTTCTGCCATAAAAAATGCCTCGATTCATACTTACATCTCTGATTTACACAATTGCCCTGATATTATTTTTCTTCAAGAAACATATAATTTAACCGAAAATAGTCCCTGTTGGAACATATGGCCCTACACCCCCATCTGCGCCCCAAGCCCCAATACTGGATCTGGAATCACTACCCTTATAAAAAATAAAACAATTGACATTTTACTTTCTCAAATTATTTCTGATGGTCACATCCTGTATACAAAAATCTTCCATAATAACACTTTTTTTCACCTCTATAATTTTTTAATTCCCCAAGATGATAAACTGGCCCTAAAATCAATTACTTCTTTTCGCGATCATTGCGATCAGCGTGACAGTGTCATCGTCATCGGAGGCGACTTCAACTGTACGGATAACCCCCTTCTAGATCGTCTGCGTGCGCCGATCGAGCGTAGAAACAAAATTTCCATGGCCCTCAAAGATGCAGTGAACGCACTGTCCTTGCGTGATGTCTGGCGCGGACTCAACCCCACTGAACAAAAATTTACTTGGCATCGAAACAATCCGTCTTCTGAGTCTGGCTCATCTAAAGCTAGACTCGATCGTTTTTACTCTCACTCCGATTTTCTTCCTTCTATCACACACTGTAAAATTACACCCTGTTCCCTCTCCGATCATTCTGCCGTTTCTCTCTCTATCAAACTCCCCTCCGCTCAACAGAAAGGCAGCGCCGACTGGCACTTAAATAATACACTCCTTTCTGACAAAAATTACTTAGAAATTATTCGTTCCTTCTGGTCTAATTGGCAAACCCAAAAAAACTCTTTTCCTTCTCTAAATTTGTGGTGGGATTTTGGTAAATCCCACATCAAATCCATTTCACAAATTTATAGCCGCAAAATTGCCCAAGAAAAACGCGAAACGCGAAACTCTTCACAAATTGAACTTATTTATTGACGATTTACAGTCCGCGCCAGACCTCACGCCTCAAGCTAGAGAGGTCCTCAAAGAGCAAAGAAATGAACTAAACTTGCTTTTAAAAAATCGGGCTCAGGGCGCTCTCGTCAGATCGCGTTTTCAACACCTCAATGAAGTAGACACGTGCTCTTCTTATTTCTTCAATCTCGAAAAATCGCACTCTATTTCTAAATCCTTTTCACATATACGTCTCGAATCCGGCCAAATTACAGAAAACCCCACCGAAATTAAAACACACATACAAAACTTTTACAAAAAACTTTATGCGCGTGTCCCGACTGACGAGAGCGCATTTAATGAAATCACTGAGGGCCTCGATAGACTTGAAACTCAAGAGGCGGAGGACCTCGATTGTCCTCTTTCTCTTGAGGAACTAGATCTCGCCGTCGAGCAGCTTGGCAAAAACAAAACCCCCGGTCTAGACGGACTCACCTCTGAATTTTTCAAAGTTTTCTGGCCCATTCTAAAAAATGACTATCTCGATGTTTTAAATTCTTCTTTAATTTCAGGTTCTCTTCCTCGCTCTTTCTCCCGTGCTGTCATCACTCTTATCCCGAAAAAGGGAGATCTGTCCAATATTGCAAACTGGCGACCGGTCTCGCTTCTCAACTCCGACTACAAATCTACCGCAAGCTGCTCGCCAGCAGATTGAAGCAGTGTGTTCACGGCATCATTAAACAAGATCAAACTTACTGTGTTCCGGAAAGATCCATTTTCGATAACATTTCTCTCATTCGTGACATTATTTCCATCTCTAATTTCAATAATTCTCCTTTAGCTGTGGTCAACTTAGACCAAGAAAAGCTTTCGACAACGTTGACCACGACTACCTTTTCGGAACAATGAGGGCCATGGGCTTTGGGGAGCGTTTTCTGCGCCATATTTTCTACTATACAGCGGTTCCGAGAGCCTCATTAAAGTCTGTGGTTCCCTGACTGCTCCTTCCCCTTCGAGAAGGGAATTCGTCAGGATGCCCGCTCGGGACTGCTTTATTCTATCATTATTGAACCTTTCCTCAATAATTTACGTTCTAAATTAAATAAAATAGTTTCTTGCTCCCGAAACGGATACTTTCTGTTGCGTGTCGGCGTACGCGGACGATATAACAGTTTTTGTCGCCTCCGATGTGGGTTTTCAGCGCGATCGAAAAGGCGTATAGCCTTTTCGGTCGCGCCTCTACTGCTCGTCTTAACTATAAAAGTCCCAGGGGTTATGGGTTGGATCGTGGGTCGGACGAAATGACAGGCCCCTCGGTTTCCAATGGAACAGCGAGGGGCTACCATTTCTTGGAGTTCACTTAGGAAATACATTCACATATGAAAAACAAAACTGGACCAAATGTAAAGAAAAACTCTCTAAAACCTTAAACTCTTGGAAAACTCTCTCTCCTTTAAAGGTCGCATACTTGTGGCCAATCAGCTGGCCGCTTCCAAAATTTTCCACTGCTTGGCCACAATTGCACCTCCTCCTTCTGTACTAAGTGAACTCCAGGAAATGCTCATCGGTTTCGTCTGGCCCACAAAAAAACACCACCTTAAAAAAGAAATTCTCTTTCAAAAAACTGACAGAGGGGACTCGGCCTTGCCTGCCTCCAAGCACGCGTACTCACTTTCGTTTTACCCAAATCCAACGCTTCTTACAAAATTCCTCGCATCCTGCCTTCTTTTTTCAAACACTATCTCCATAATTATCAAAGTTAAATCTTGACTATCATCTTTTCTTTACCAAACTAAATCCAAATTGTTTTTCTGCTCTCCTGAATATTATACTGAAATAATGCGTGCTTGGATGGCTACCCGGAGCTCAACTTCAAATAACACGACTGTCTTAGCCATGTGTTCAACCTCCCATTAACAGTTCTATTCTTAGTCTTGCAGCTGACGATGAGGCGTTTGCTGAGGTCGTGCCGTTCTCTGCTCGGCTCCTGGCGTGTGGAATAAAATTAGTGCGCCACGTCATCAACCCCACCACCGGAGAATGGATCGCGGTCAACGACCTTTCACAAGTAATACCCAGAGCACGCCCACTCTCCCGTCGTCTTCTCAACTCCGATCTTCAACGTCTGCAGTCTGTTCTAGTCCGCATGTTTCCTTCGTTCTTTAACTCCAAAGGTTTTCTTCACGCTCCAGCTCTTCTTATTCACATCTGTCACCAGCCAGATCTGCCCCTAAACATCAAGTTTTCGTCTAACATCAAAGGACTCTCCGCACCATCCAAACTAATCTACGCTATCATCAACTCCACTGTGAACCATCTGCCAGAATACACCATCACTTTCTGGCACCTGCAAGGTTTCGACAAAGAAAATGAAATACAATGGAAACAAATCTATGAACTTCCCACAAGAAAAAAACAGGGGGACATGCAATTTAAACTTCTACACAACGTCATTCCTTCTCTCCCAGTTCTTCAACACCTCAACCCCGACATCTCTTCTTTTTGTGGATGGTGCGGTGAGAGGGGCACGATCTGGCACATGTTCATCACCTGTCCTATTCAACCAACCCTCAACCTACTTCATCGCCTCATCTGTCTCCTGCTTCCTGATCTTCAGCTAAACTTCAACATCTATTGGGCACTAATTCCACACGCTAGGCGCCGCAGTAGGGAGGCTGGCCAATTTCCTCATCGTCAGCTGCAAGTATGTAATATATACCCTTTATCGCACCTCTCGTTACACCGATCCTTTAATAATCTGGCGTTTTCAACTACAATACAGAATCCTTCTTGAATACAATTTCTATAAATCTTCTCATAATACTGTTACCTTCAACAACAAATGGTCTATAAACAATGCTCTTTTCACTGTCGTTAATGGGGAGTTCACATGGCTTTTCTAACCGCCTCGTTTCTGTTTCTTATCAAAACAAATTTTGTATTAATGTTTGCAAATACATTCTTTGCTTTTTTGATTATTAATTTTTTTCAAAATAAGCTTCATTAACTCTTTGTACAACTTGTGTATAATGTTTTGTTTAATGTCTTTTTTTGTTAAATTAACGTTTTATTACTAGTTATTTTCCTCAAAAGGAAACACCACCTTTTCTAAATATCCCTAGAGAATTTTTTTCTGCTTTGACAACTGTTTAATTAATGTTCTATTGCTTAATTACATTTCCTTCAAAAGGTAATACCACTGTAATTGTATTGAAATTGTTTATGTACTTATTCCATGGCAGTTATGACTGCTTTTTGTACATTTATTTATCAAATGGAATTTATTTATCAAATGGAATTGTAATAATTTTTAATTGATGTGAATAAAGTATCCATTTGAAAAGTCTGTCTCTCTCTCTCTCTACCTCTACTAATGCTAGGAGTTACCGGTTAGTTCGCTAACTGTTTAACCAAATCTTTCACAGTTGGTTAACCGAAAGTCGGCACCTGACATCCACACAAACTAGATCGTTGGCATATCTATAAATTTTCAGTCAAGAAGCATCAATTAACTTATTGCAATGATTGTTAAATAACCAATGTGGCAAAAAAGAAAGTCTACAACAAAATGGGTGGCAAATTATTGGTTGTCAATGGTTTTGGTTTCAGTTAGCTGGTTGGAAATTTATAAACTGTTTTGGTCCCAGCACTACTGACCACCCAGGTTTTCATCAAAGTTTCTCTGGAGTAGAGAGAAGCAATACACTGCATTCCAATCACCTTGTATTTCTCTAGTTCAAGAGTTATGAACCAGAGGTTATCAGTGCTAACTTAAATGTGAATGGCTCTGGCAAAACCATAAACTTGGACCCAATTATAAAAAGTGTGATTTTAGTATAGTTTAATAATAATAATTATTATTAGTTTGATTCTCTCTCTAGATTTTCCTAATTCATTTAATATCAGATTTGAAGAAATCAGATTTTTTTAAAATTTTTTTTTAAATCAGAAAAAAAAATTCTTATATTTTGTTTCTTATATTTTGTTTCTTCTGATTTCTACAAATATGGTATCAAAAGAAAGAAGAACATCTAGAGAATCAAACTATACCAAAATCTCACTTTTGAAAATTGGGTCTAAGTTTAGGGTTTTGCCAGAGCCAGTCACAAATAAGTCCATCAGAAGGCTGACACACAAGGGCATGCATAAAGCCTATAAAGTGGTGAATGCAGGAAGTATATGAACACAGGAAGCATATGAACACAGGAAGCTTGAACACAGGAAGCATATGAACACAAGAACATGATTGGGATGCAGTACTGTAAATAGGGCACCTTGATGTGAATAAATGACTACACATAGAACTTCTGGTAATGTTAATTACATGAACAAAAAATGGAGGGAGGAGGGGGGGGGGGGGGGGGGGGAAAACCAGCAACCCCAAAGATGACTGCATATTCGGCTGTATAATTACCTGCAGATGAACTCGCAAACCACAGTCAAACTCGGTTACCTCCATCACAGACTTAACAATATCTACAAAAAAGAACAGTATAATTGCCTAAATCACCAGAAATAATATTTCTTTAGTACTTACTTCGTTTGTTTCTAAAATCAGGAAAGTGATCTCATGTATAAATGATTATGCTCACCAGTTAAGCTTGATGTGATTGCAAATGAAAGTTAAAATGTATCGTCACGATCAACAGGGCATGGAATTGGAGTGCTAGTTTTATGAAAATAATATCCCACATGATGAAGACATATTACTGTTGCTCTTGCATAAATGAGTCAGTAATTTGCAGTCCCTGTGTTCATCTTAAACCAGGACATCGATTCCATGCCCTGCTGAAAATCTGCTCTGATCGTGACGATACTTGCCATTTTACTTCTGCGAAACATTAATTCAAATCTCAGTTTCTGAAGTCACAATTTAATGCTTCGCGTTAATCCACTCACCTTTGACCTCTTCTATATCCTCATCGGCGACTTCTAACAGTAGTTCATCATGTATTTGGACTAACAGTCTACAGTAGAATGAATATAAAAAAAAACATGGGCACTTTATTAGAATGAATATAAAAAAAACATGGCCACTTTATTAGAATGAATATAAAAAAACATGGCCACTTTATTAATAATAAGGTATTTACCAATGTTATATCTTTTCTTTAACCTTCCTAGTACTACAAGGGTCAAAATCAGTCAAGGAATATCTAGTGCACTTAAAAGTCCAACACTGTCAAATGTTACGTGTAGTAAGTACATTTACAGGTCAAAATGAGTTGACTGTTTTTGACTGGTAAAAAAATTGTCTAGTATTGTTTAGGGTGGTCAAAATTTGAGTCAACAGTCAAAACAGGCAGTTGACAGATTTTGACTTCTATAGCTACTTCCCACTAAAGTACAGCTATAGTAAGAGGGTTAATGAAAATTCCATCAACTTTTGCTGGGGGGGGTGGTTAAGCATGGATGACGATCAGGGTTATTGGAATTTGAAATGTTGACTCACCCACCCCCCACCTTTGACAACAAACATATGCCATTTTCTGGCAATTTTTGGCAACACACCTGGCTAATTCAATGAAGAGATTCATCTCTGGATGTCATTTCATTTATTTACCCATAAATATTTGCATGCATACCAAATCAAAAATACAAATCAAGGATTCAACTAACGATTCCCATGAATAGAATAATATCTAGTAATCCTGATGGATGTTTCTGTATTTGTTTCTGCAATTATTATTACCTCGCCTTGAGTGTTGGCCTCGCTGTCAGTGCTTGCACTACCTGAATCATAGCTATCTTACATACATCAGCAGCTGAGCCTATGCAAGGATTGTAACAAAATTACACCTTAAATTCATTGAAACAGAAGGTCCTATAACATTTGCAAATTGTAACATTTTGAAATTTGGGTATTTGGAAATGTACATTTTCAGGAAATATATCATAAAACTAACCTACAAAAGTTTTATCACAATAGATGCACACGTTTTTTTTAAAGAAAATTAAAAATTTTTTTTTTATGTTTTTAAAAAAGTTGCTGATGGGCACACAACCCAAAAAGGGGGGCACATAACCCCAAAAGTGGGCACACAGCCCCCCCCCCCAAAAAAGGGGGCACACAGCCCAAAAAGGGGGCACACAGCCCAAAAAGGGGGCACTCAGCCCAAAAAGAGGGGCACACAGCCCCAAAAGGGGGCACACAGCCCAAAAAGGGGGCACATTGCCCAAAAAGAGGGGCACACAGGCCAAAATGGGGGCACATTGCCCAAAAAGAGGGGCACACAGCCCAAAAAGAGGGGCACACAGCCCAAAAAGGGGGCACTCAGCCCAAAAAGTGGGGCACACAGCCCAAAAAGAGGGGCACACAGCCCAAAAAGGGGGCACATAGCCCAAAAAGGGGGGCTGGGGGGTACACTTGAAAGCGTATGGTAAATTTCTGTTCCCCCACAGGCATCTGTTTAATTTGAGAAAGGATTCAGATATTGAAATTACATAACATACAACACTCGGCATACCTTGAACTACAAAATTAACACATTGTCTCTCTGCATGAGAGCGGACATGGAAGTCACACGAGTTGATGCTGGGGATGAGACGACGCCTCTTGAAGATGGTCTGGACAAAACCGTGTCGCTGACAACATGAGATGCAAGTCCTAGTGAAGGAGCTAACACCTCGAAATGTGCCTAATCATAAAGATATTCTTTGAAAATGATGTCATAAGATGCATGATAACAGACAAACAACAAACTAAAGAAACTTGTAAACTTAAAAATTTCACAGCTTTGTTGCTCAATGTATTTTATGATTCAAAGAAATTAATAATAATAATGTGTGGACTTATATAGCGCACGTATCCACCAACTGAGTGGTGCTCAAGGCGCATTATATTATTACCCCTGCTCATAAGGCTCATAAATCATTCCTGAAACCATCTCAGCTCCCTGGGGAGTATACAGCTCACTTGCTTCCATTACAGCGCATATAGGGCTAATCAACCAACTCTGCCCTCACAGGTACCCATTTAACCCCTGGGTGGAGAGAAGCAATTATGGTTAAGTATCTTGCTCAAGGACACAAGTGTCACGGCCAGGATTCGAACCCACATTCTGCTGCTAACACCAGAACTTGAGTCCGGTAAGCTAGACCGCTCGGATACTTATAGATGTTTTGTCAAGACATGATATGAATGGCCGTGATTTCTTGTTATGATCGGTGTAGGGGACAGTTTGGGGCTGGACTCTATGACCACCCCCTCCCAACTGACCTGCTACCCCCTCCCAACTGACCTGCTACCCCCTCCCATCAGGACTTTTTCAGTGGGGAGCACAGGGGGGGCATTGCTTTTCAGTGAGCAGGGCCTAGGTCTTTTTATACCTTTTCTTTTTCTTTTCCTTTTTTGAGGCACTATCAGGATTTTTCATGGGGGGCACCTTGGGAATTTGAACACTGGAAATTTGTGGGGGACACTGCTGCCTTACATCTGACACCCCTAACCAACTGATGTTTTTTGTCATGTTGTGTTTCTGAGGTTGTAGGCCTTTGTGGGCACAAAAAATCTTGTTAGAAAAAAAGTATGCTAAAAAAAGCTAATGAAGGTATCTGTTTTAAACGAATATACAATGGAATATTTGTTTAAAGGGGGATGATAATTATTGCCATTTCTGTCTCCCTATCATAAATCACCTGTGACCTTTTTGATCAGTTTATTTTCAAATGTTTCATTTTTGATTCTAAACTGAAATAAATAAATAAATGTTATGTTTCCCCCCCTACTCCATCCCCCTGAGGTTGCTGCCCATGTGTATGCACGATATGAGAAACCAACCAATGCCTATAGAAACCAACCAATGAGATTGTTGACTCACTTTGTGGTCATGGTTATTCAATAACAGACACTTACTGAGGAAACTCTTGGTAAATGTCTTGGCTTCTTCTCTGCTCACACTCAGAGTCTCTGCCAATTTGTCTGGTCCTAAAGACAAAAATAAATACTGATCTTATTGGGATGTCATCATTGATAGAAAGATGAAGCAATATGTTTAACAGACGGTACAGCATTTAAGAGATTATTACCACAAAAAAAAAGTGTGTCAGCGCACCGATTTTGAAGCCGACTGATGACCAGAAACGGGAGAATTTATTTATTTATTTTTTTGGGGGGGGGGGGGGGGGTCTAAGTGCATCATCATGAATTTGTCAAGAACATGTTAAGAATTAGTCTTATTGAGAATTTTATTTACTACAAATTATTTTCACATCTGTAGAATTTGAAGCTTTGCATAGTTAATGTACAGTAGGACTAGGGTTAATTACATTAACACCATGTGAACAAACTCGTAGGAATTGTAATAATTGTTGGTTCTGAGAAGAACCGGTGGTGAGAAACGCAAAATGTTTCGATCAGTAAACTTTTATTACTGTCTCCTGAAGCCTACCAGAGTATACTGATTGAAGCACTGAGTTTCTCACCTTAGAGCCAACAGTTATTACAACTCCTAAGAGACTGTTGACCGCAAACCTAACCATCCACAAGGAATAAATGTGATGTCTGTTTCTCCTTGTCTACTTACCAACTCCATAAATAACCGAGTAAACAATCCTCTTTGTCTTTTCTCTTTCTGCAGTGGTAACCTCAGTCCCTGGCATACCCAGCCTATATAAGATTGAAGACAAATCTTCAATAGTTTGTCTGATTTCTACATCCTTGGGAAATAATATTTTTAATTCTAAGGTTTCAATATGACAGAAGCTTTTAAACTCGGCTTCACTTTATTTCATTTCATGACATTATTTCCATTCTAATGCATAAGTTGAACCCTTCTACTAATTAATGTTGATTAAATAAAGGTATAACATTGGCAATGCTGGCAAAACAGTTAAAGTTACAGCTCATGACGTTGTGTCGGTCGCCAGAAAATAGCGAAATATACATACTCTTTCCTAAATTTGAACTAGATGTAATCTCACTTTTCCTAACAAAATAACAGCTTAACTGGTGGTTCTTTCTGAACGAACAACCAGTTCTTTTCATAATTAATTACTACTTAAAAGAGAATTTTCACATGGTGTAACCACAGTCTTTATTATTGGCCAATTGGCTGGCAGATTAAATTCCCTCAATTAAATTCCCTCGTTCGGACCAATCATTGTGGCATCAGTAGGTCAATGGGAGACTTTTGAGTCTCTGGTGACAGCAGACTTATCGATCCTTGTCCCATTGCTTACATAATTCTGAGCATGCACACGCTATTTGTGAGTACAACGGGAAAGAATCTGATATTCTGCTGCCCTCTAGTGTCTCAAAGTCTCCCATTGATTGACACAACATTCTTTTTGAGGAATAACACGTTCTAGGTTTACTTACCATTGAGATGTTAATTCCACAAAGATATCTGGGCAATCTTTTTTATTGAATGCTCGAACAAGGACAGGGTCATTAGACAGATGAGCCAGAAGACGAAGCTCTATCGACTGAAAATCTGTCAAGAATAAAAAAGAAAAATATCAAACAAGACTTCATTTTAAACTGATGATTAAGGAACTACCGAGGGCTTGAACTGTTGATGATTCTTGAGGCATTATTGATGAATGTCAAACTCTTATCGAAGACAAACTATCCAGCAGTTAAAACCAAGACTCATCATTCTAAATTCAATATATGATGGCGCCCCCCCCCCCAACCAACCTGACAGTCAAAATGGATGAACACAGTGACTGTAATTTACTGGCTCAGTTATGCAGCAGCAGCAACGGTAATATGACCTTAATCATGTGGGGTATTATTTTCAGTCACTGAGTTAATCTAAAACTAGCACTTTGATTCCATGCCCTGTTGATCAAGATGATATTGTCCCTTTAAAATCCTCCCATCCCTTCCCATCCACGATGCCTACCTGCAGCTATGAATGACCAGCCACTGTGACTCACAAATGGCTTTCTGGCCAGGATAGTGACATGGCCACGTCCCTCACATTCTTCTGAAGTATCATCTAATACAACCGGCTGCTTAGGGATATTCTGGATATTCTGACAAGTGTGAAGAAGAGCAAAAAACAAATATTTTTAATAGAAATTGAGTTTTACACACAAATGAATTTTGCCCCTGATTGTAGGTATCATGAATTGTTGAATATACATGTAAGTCTGTTTGCGGCATGGCAGCATTCATTGAATTTTTTTGTGATTTCTGGTTTGCTTTGTTTATATCAACACTAACTTAAAGGGACAATATTGTCACTATCACCAAGGCATGGAATCGAAGTGCTAGTTTTAGATCAACAGGGCATGGAATCGGAGTGCTAGTTTTAGATTTAACTCAGTGACTGAAAATAATACCCTACATGATAAGGTCATTATTACTGTTGCTGCTGCATAAATGAGCCGGTAATCTTAAACTAGGACAACGATTCCGTGCCCTGTGGAAAGTCTGCTTAGATCGTGCCTCTTTAATAATATACTCCTGATTAAACTTACTGGATTAGCTGACTGTAGTCGCCCACTGGATGCTGATGTCTGCTCCCAGCTTGTATGGATATAACCCTTATAGGAGAAATGAAGAACATTTTACTAATCACAAAGGTGCAACCTCTTATCGACTTGTAAACATCTGAAAAAATATTATATTCACAGCAGGAAATATCTTTGAAGTGATAAGTTTTTAATTGTTAAATGTCAGTAATTGGGGCCTAGGAAAATTGAATATAGGATAGCTGCAGATATAATTGTAAACTAGGAAACTTGAATATAGGATAGCTGCAGTTATAATTGCAAACTAACTCACATACACCAAAGCAAATGTTTGTATAATAATGTTCTGTATGCAGTATGAAACTTTAACATACATCTCAGTGTTTGAACATAATTGAAAGACATTTTAAACGTTGACAGA